>JASAMY010003803.1:0-82815 GCA_030248085.1 Paralinhomoeus sp. GSCO2_6
GACTCTAGTCGGTCTAGACGCAGTCGGAGTCAAAGAGGTGCTTCAACCCCTCGGCGCAGAGCAAATTTGCATAAGCCAACGCGGGGCCAGTTTACGTGTGTACAGGCAGGTGTCGTCGACCGACATGTTCACTCCGACCGGCGGCGGTGGTCTGTTGCCAGGATTGCTGGCAGTCTCAACCTCCTCCTCTGCGCAAGATGGTGCGAGCGGGGGAGTCGTCCACAGACCGCTGGCGCTGGACACCAATTCCGTCGCCAGCAGCGTAGCGCCGTCGCAGCTGCAGCAGCAACTCCAGGAAGACCGCTTGCGCCAGGCCCAGTTGTCTCAGCAGCAGGGCTTCGCACTCCCGGGCAGCACCGACTACCTCTCGGTCGCGCCTTACTACACGGCGACTCAGCCATCGGCTTCGGGCAATCCCTACGCGTCGTCTTACGCGGGCGGATGGCCCGTCTACGGCTACGGCAGCAGTCCTTACGGGGCTGGCACGTCCAATGGAGCCCCACTCGCTCCAGCGGGGAGCGCTGCAGCCGGCGCGTCGGCGCCGACTCCGCCGCAGCCGGAACCACCGACCGGTGCTGCGCCTGCGGCAGCAGCGGCGTCTTTGGCCTACCGCCGAACGGGCGCGCCTCACGCGAAGCCGCCCCTCAGCTACATCGCGCTCATCGCCATGGCCATCGATCGAGCGCCCACGAAGCGGGTGACGCTCAACGAAATCTATCAGTTCATCATGGACAACTACCCCTACTACAGGCAGAACCCCCAGAGGTAAGCTGTGCCAGTCTCGGTGGAGCCAGTTGCGGGCCATACACCCCCCGCACACACAGCACACCCACCCAAAGGACGCATACAGAACGACGGGCCCTTCAGGTGGCAAAATTCCATCCGGCATTCGCTGAGCTTCAACGACTGCTTCGTCAAGGTGCGGCGTTCGCCCGACCAGCCCGGCAAGGGCTCCTTCTGGGCGCTGCACCCCGAGTGCGGCAACATGTTCGAGAACGGCTGCGTTCTGCGCCGACAGAAGCGCTTCCGCTGCCGCGGCCGCGAGCGAAAGACCAAGGTGCGGGCGACCGTCGACGTCGCTTTATTTATTGATTTTTTCCTTGTTTTTAGGGTGCTGCTGCGATGGAGATCAAGGAAGAGACAATCAAGGAAGAATCGTCAGGCTCGACGACGGCTGCTAGCGTGGAGGTCGGCGCTCCGGAGACGACGTCCACCGATGGGAATCTCTCTGTCGGTGCCCCAACAACTGCCGCATGCGATCCACAACACTCCTTAGCGCTGGCACCCTCGGAAGCGACCATCACCACCAGCAAGCTGTACGGCGCCCAGGTCGGATTTTTTGTCGCCGTTTTTTTCTGAATCAAATTTTGACGGCACTGTTCAGAATCTGCAGGCCGTGGGTCAGCAGGCGAACAACTTCTTACAAGCTCAGCAAAATCCCTATGGGGCGTTCGCCGCTTACGGCTCTCCTCAGCCGTCCCTGGGCTTCGGCGCCTCCCTGCCGCAGCTGGGCTGTCTCTACAACCCGGCCGATCCGGGCAGCGGATTCTCCATTTCAAGCCTCATCGATTCCAAGTCACCGGCTATGGGTAGCGGTAGTGCCTACGCAGCCTACTACCAACAACAACAACAACAGCAACAACAGATGTTTGCCCGACAGGATTTCTACAGCGCCAATCACAATCAGCTGCCACTGTAAATCGCACGGTCTCTATGACGACTCGTGAGTAGCTGTGCCAGGTTTGCTTAGTGTTTGCTTGTTAGCTGTGAGCATCGCTCTACACCAATGGCACCGTATGATGGCATTGCACTCGCGACCTAGCGGAATCGCTGTCGTATTGTAATGGTATTCGAGTCTTGCGTGCATGATGCAATGCCTAGGTACCTATGTGACACACGGCATGACGCCTTCTCCGTTCTATGCTTTGCGTGTCACACGCGAACAATATGTCGCACCCCATACGGCACGAGTGAGTGGCAGGGTGGGGGGGGGGGCTCGTTGTTGGTGAGAAAAATTGCGCTGCGACGCCGCGGGTGGTCTCGCCAAGGGTCGCCCACTTGTTGCATACCACAGCATTGTTCGCCCATTAAGAGGAGAGAGACCCCGCACAACGTGAGACCATAGCAACTTCTGGCACCCCCCATCCCCCTTCCGCTGAGACAACGTGTGAATGACACTACAGAATCGAGGGTGGGCGGATGATGGATGGGGCAGACTGCATTATTGCAGAATATTGCAGCAAAGGGAGCGTAGTGTAGGACACACAGTTGAATGTGTAGGCAGGAAAAGATGTACGGGTACCGTACCGTCCACGGTAGGTTGGCACGTATTTGACGATTTGAATACGAATGCAAATTTCTGCGAACATGCAGACAAACAGCAGAGAAAAATTAATTCCAACCAGTACCAGAGGGCCGATCCGATCATTCCAACTTTTAACATCATTCAAAAACAACAATATGAACAGCGACGCGCCTCTCTGATCGGCGAGGCTATTCAATGTCTGTTGCAATTACGGTATACGATATGTGCATGAAAGTTCATACGAAAGTTGTCCACGAAGAAGCTGTGGCGGTTCCGCGTAGAACAGGCACACTCACTTTAGAGCTTCCGCTTCAGAGAAAAATGCAGCACAATTTCTTGCCATTTGTTCGTTCCTAGCAAGCAACCGTCGACGCCTGCGCTATTCGCTGCTCTCAACTCAAAGCAAATACACCGCACATGCATGGGGTACGGTGGCGCGCGCGGGTCACATATCAGGTGCGATAGCAACCGCAGCGTTCGGCGTACAACACGCTTGCATTCACAGTTTCGACGCGCTCCGATACAGTGCGCACATACAGTAACCCCGGAGCCGGGAGCCACCACTTGACGCACGGACCAAAGTCGTGTGGGGGCGCCGTCAGGCCACTCCATCTTATCCCCTGCGCCGGCCCGCCCGGCCGGTCGGCTTGCAAACAACGCGGCACCTGGGAAAGCGGCGACGACGGCGGCGTCGCGCCTTTGTCTTCGGTTGGCTTTCCCGGCCCTCTCAACTCAACTCGCGCGCGCAGCCCACCAACGCACAACACGCTGCTCCATTAAGCGGTTCGCGGCGTCGTCGCCCACAACGGCGCGAGCGGTACAAAAGGCGACGTCTCTCTTAGCCGCGACGGTGGATTTTGTTGACGGCGAGGCCGACTCAACGCCACCGTTCCGTCCCTCCACCGCCGCCCACAAGAGTCAGCTTTCGTCGCCGCCCCATTCCTTTGCGCTGCTATAGCTGGTTGTTGCCACCGCGCGCACGACGGCGGGCCGGTTGTCTCGGACACTTTTTCAGAAATTTTTTTTGCGGCAATCCGAAACACACCGTTGGGGCGTATACAATGAACAAGATTGCGGAATGACCAAACGCGAGTATCACTCACGGCGTTCTTCACCCGCGAGGGAAAGTGGGCCGTCGCCACCTGGCACGGATTTCGGCCGAAGCCCCGCAGCGACCGACATTTCCACGCCGCCGAATGGACCTCTGTGGATGGACTGAGACGGACGACAGATCGTGCCATACGGGAACGGTCCCTTGCTGACCTCGGGAAAGGAGAGCCCCAGTCTGTTTGCATTGGGTCAGCGCGCAGAGGGCGCATTGGCGCGCCGCTTCCGCTGTCACCGCTGCACGTCGAAACGGTCTGACCACAGTACAAGCGCGCGCGCGCACACAGGAAAGCGCGCTTGCGCGTACCGATCCGTACAGATGTAGTTTCTTGATTCGGAATTACGTTTCTTGACGACGTAAAGCGGTGCTGTACCGTATGTTGCTTTTCTTTATGTACATCAGAGCGCTGCCAGGAACAGGGCACAACAGGAAGCGATCGAGATATACAAGGAAATAAATACACGGACAGCCATATTTAGGTGCGTACAAAAAATGTTGCGCTATACACATGTGTAACACGTGCATTTCAGACTCCACAACAAAAGCAGCTACATAATTACATCAACGTGCGCTTGCACGCACGCGGCTGATGGACAAACACGCAAAGAGAAACGCGGATACAGCCTTCTTATTATAAAGAAACCCGGGATGCGCGACTCAACGATTAGCACTTGGACCAATAAATACGTTTATCTACATAGGTGTACAACATCCACGCGTATATACAGTGGCGCGTCGCCTTTTATACGCGCTTTAAACAAGGTGACACAAGCCAACAAGGACCGAACAACTGATAAATAGCAGCCGAGGCTCCCAAGAAAAGTCCTCCAATAGTGGCCCGGCATGGGACACCATACTTTCCAACCCCTCCTTAGACCCCTGGAGGGGGGTTTCCTAATGGAGAAGGGGTACTATTAGAGAATTTACAGCCGCTGCCGTTTGCTGTTCGCGACAGGACGCTTCCCCATCGCATTCGCTTAGCTTGATTGGAAGGGGGGGGGCACTGTTGGAGGATTCACTGTTTGTTGGGTGGCACTATGGCTCGCTTGAGGCGCGTTCGAGGGCCACGCCTGGGCCCTATCTGGGCTGCTGCAGGCCGCTACCGCTGCAGGGCGGCGCGGCCGGAGAGACGACGCACTCCTTGCCGCCGGGCGCCCTTCGGACGAGGGAAGCGGGCTGCTTGCGCCAGCCCTCCGTCACCATCTCCAGGTACTGGAGCACGTAGAGACGCGCGTCCTTCTCCTGACCCAGCAGGAAGGGCCCGTTCACGAGGGCCGCGCGCCCCTCCTGGCCCTGGCCCTCGCCCTCGCGGCCAGAAGGGCCCGGGCCCTTGGTCTCGATGGCCAGCCGGCCGTAGAAGGCGCCGTCGCGGCCCGACCGGCTGATCACGATGCGCGTGATCGGCGCAGAGGGCGAAGGCTCTGGAAACGGACCAGGCTTGCGTGTGTGCGTGCCTGCGTGCGTGCGTGCCGGTGCATGGTGTTTCTTTGCGTGCCGGTGCGTGCGCGCGTCCGCACCGGCGTTGCTCATGTCGACGCCGATCTCCTCGATGGTGCGTAGCAGGGGGTCGGGCCGCAGGTCGAACAGCGCCGCGTACATGGAGGGCAGGCCCCGCTCGCGGCGTTTCTGCTCCGTCGCCTCCTGCTTGCGCTCCACTGCAATTAGTTGGACCTTCGCGACGAGTGACGCGTCGCGCACGCTGACCGATTTCCAAAGGGTCCCTGTAGGCGGGCAGCTGTATTCCGTTGCCAGCGCCCGAGCCGTTGTTCGCGCCCTCCATCTGCGTCTTCAGCGAAAAAATCCGCAGCTTCTCCATCAGCGTCAGCGGCGGGCGACCCTGTTCGATTGGGCCGATTTGCAGCGAGAGCATTCGAGTTACTGTACGTGGTCAGAAGCGTCCACGCGCTTTATTGGAGTAAATCAACAACTCCCTGCAATTTTCACCCCCTGCTCTCCGCCACACTCAAACCGGTTATGCAGAAAACGGCTGTCGCGGTTCATTGATAGCGTGTTTCTGTTGGTGTTGTTCTTTGTTACTCAATTCTCACGTGGGGCGCCCTTGTCTTGAGGTAGAGCAAGGGACAGGCCTTGATCAGCGCTTGCTGCTGCCTCCAGCTCTGGTGGGCCTCTAGACGCGCTTTCTTGATCGCCGTCTGCAGCTGTTGCTGCTCGGCCGCGGGCAGTTTGCGCTTGCGCAGGCCGGCCCAAGACCGACTGCGGTGCAGGGCGCGCCGGTAGAGGCGGTCCCTATGCTGCTGTTGATGACGATGTCGCAGCGGCGCTGGCTGCTTGCGTCGGCGACGACAGGAGACGAGCTGCGAGACGGTCAGAGAGTGGCGCAGAGCCAGCCAGCCCAGCACCGACAGCGGAGGACGCTTCTCGCCATCGGCGCTGCCGCCGTCGCGCACGCACAACGCCATCCAGCCCTAAAATGGCATGCAGAGAAGCCGCACAAAAACGGCACACGACGAAACGATGGCGAACGAAAGCATACCGTAGGTGCCGCCCATACCTGTTACTGGGGGGGGGGGGCTTTGGGGGCCCACCAAGCCCAACACTCCCCCCCCCCCGACTCCCACCCCCAGAATTCTCCCAAAGCATTTTCACCATGTCTAAAACGATAAAAGTGACTAAATGTTGGTGTTTTTCAGGGGTTATGTGACTATAAAACAGCTAAATAACATTGTTTAAAGCCCATTTATACCCATCGTTGACCAAAAAGTACCAGTATAAGTAAAAAATGGCCGGCTACGCCCACTTTTTGCTTCCGAGACGCCCCCCCCCAACTCTGCCGGACCCGGTTACAGGTATGGTGCCGCCCACGGAAATTGGAGGCCAGATGATGGGGGGGGGGCTTTTTAGAAGAGCGGAGAAATATCGCACGTTAAAGGGTTGTCCTGGGGCAAGGTCCCACACCCACATCTTCCCATGTATACGTGTGACTCAGTATCATCTCTAACTGCGACAGGACAATTCCGCTCAATCTTGCCAAGCGCTAGTCGCCGCAGTCTGATTCGTTCCGTGTCCCTCACCCTGTAGAAGAGCGGCACCACGCAGGCCTGTAGCAGGTCGACCAGGAAGTAGGGGATCTCTCCCCTTTCGAAGCACTTCAGCACCGCACTCTCCGCGTACGGTAGTGGTTCGGTTGTGGACGGCAGGCCGCCTTTGCCAGGCACGGTCAAACTGTAGCCCTCCGATGCCCCCAACAGATTCAGATACAGGGGATGGAGCTTGCCCTCGCCGATGCGCTGCTGGAGCACCTCCAGCGAGGGTGCCCGGGCCATGCTGCCACTAAAATCAGTGGTCAAAACCTGGCACACATCCTAGTCAAAGCTGTAACTGCAGGATTATGCAGTCAACGTCCAGAACGCAAGTTGTCACAAAAATAGCGTCCAAACAGACACTTTTTGGACAAAAAATAGGTGAAAATACGGTCCAAATAACAATTTTTACTATTTAGCTGTTTCGTGGTAATCAAACACTGAAAAGTTACGCAAACCGTTAATGCTCTGTATCGTTTTCGATAGGTTGAAAGCATTACAATTCTGGGGGGAGGGGGGGGGGTGGACAAATTGGGGGGCACAACAACTCGAAGGAGGGGAAGAGAGGGAACCACCCAGTTTCACGTATGCCACCTCCTGCCGTATGGAAATACCAGTCGCCGCAAAACCGCACCAAAATGACGTCCAAACACCCAGCACGTACATGTATTCGTCCGCTGTACACGCAGATCGAGCGGGGGGACGTTGAACGCGCAGAAAATCACGCACTCACCATTTTGAAAAATTAAAAAAAATCCACAATGCCGAGCGGATCACACCACATCATCGCGGCGTTTGACTAAAGGGGTACCACGTACGTACGTACACATGGACTGGAGGAGCACGGAGGACGACGCACACACGAACAGAGAACGGACGGACGCGTGACGTGACGCGAGCGATCAAACACGGCTCGGTACAGAAAGAAAAAAAGAAGAGAGCGACAAGTGAACAAGCGACAAAGAGGAACCAACAACAACGAAGCGTGTATCCAAGAAAGAAGAAAGGGCTGAAAGGAACAATACCTTGCGTCACCTCTGTATGTCAACAAAAAGAAATTGAATTATCATCATGGCAACGCGCTCAAAAGTAGCAGAGCCCGGTTGTAGAGAAAAAAATGACAAAAACGCGTAAATAGGCGTGATTTGAGGCCCACCCACCACACCCATGGAGTAATCGGCGCGCCTACAAAACAGGCGACGGTTGAGAGAAGTCACTGACCGGCGCACCTATACGACGACACAATCCGCGCGCGCGACAACTGTAGAACTAGTGGGTGCTCCGCAATTTTAAGTTTAAGTCCGTAAAGCGCTTCTAAATTTGTTCAATCGTGCGTGCGTCTGTTGTTCGCTTGTCGGTCGGCTGCAGCGGCTCTGCCCAGAGGAGAGGGCGGCGCGGGTCGAGGCCGACGTCGGACGGCCAAAGGGGGCGGCGGCCCCAGCCTTTGAGGGCCTGGCCCGTTGGCGTCTTCGTGTTGATAATCGTCGGCGCACCACGCCTCCGTGTAGCGAATGTCGACCTCTTGCAGGGTCGGCAGTCGCTCCTGCAGTGCGTGCGTGCGTGCGTGCCTGTGTACGTGCGTCACACGACTCACTCGCAGCAGTTTGAACGTCTTCGCAGACAGCTGCGTCGAGTTGAGGTTGAGCTTCTTGAGGCTGTGCAGACCTGAACGTTGAGGCATTTTAGGTCTGACACACTTCAGGCCCTACCGAGTTCAGGTCGGTCACTCACCGGTCAAGGAGATGAGGCCGCGGTCGGTGACGCGCGTCTCGCAGAGGTTCAGAACCTGGACGAGAAAATTCAATTTAAAAATACTTAATCCAAATGTGTGACACAGGGAAATTTGTATGGGGCGCACCTGCAGTTTGGTGAGGTGCTCTGCGATGACCAAGAGACCGGCGTCGCCGAATTGCGTCGACCAGAGGTTCAGGTAGCGCAGTGACGGCAATTTCGCCAAATAATCCGCGCACGCTGCAATAGGGAGGGTTCACGTGTCGGTCTTTTGTTTTACTGCGCGCAATTTCAGCTGTTATGAGTCCTCAGTCCCACATGCGTGGAAAGTACTCTGTACCCCGGTGTATATCCGTAACCGGGTCAAGCCGAGTGGGGAGGGGGCAAAATGAAAAAATTTCGGCGGAACTGTAATAATTCCAACCAGATACCCAACAATGATGATCTCGGAGCCCCCACTCCCAGTCATATTCATATCATATTCGGTAAACGCTCTCACCCTCGGTGCTCTCACCCCCTCAGTCCTCTGTCTGCCCGTGTGAACGTGTCGTCGGTTTTCTATTTGTAAATTGTGTACCTTACTTGTGATGGACGTCCCCGTGTACTTGTACTCGGTTTACGGCTCTGCGTCTGCAGACTGTGTCGGCCAGTTCATCAATAAAAACTTTGAACTTGAACTTTGAACCCAGAGCAAGGTTCTGCGTATGTGTACGTACAGTTCTTAGGATCAGTGTTTTGTGTGCACGCACCAGACGTGACGTTGGTGAAGGCTAGGGAGAGCCACTCGAGGTTGCCGAAGGAGCCGCTGGACAGCAGCACCGCCAGGTCGCCGTCCGTCGACTTGCTGGGCAGCGTCAGCTTCCGCGGACCGCCGCGCGACTGCTGAACAACCAGAGTGAAACGGCGTGCATAGTATGCATAATACTCGTTGTTGGTTTGATCGATGGCGACGGGGAAATGCCATACATATAGCACACCCCATTCGTTTAACCCCATGACGTCTTCCCCTCACTAGTGTCGTGTCTTCCCCAAGAATCGAACACCGAATCGTGCGCGCGAAAGGACTACTCTCTACCATTAGGTCACGACCGACCCTGAGGCAATCGTGTAAAGCAATGTTAAGTGCAGCTAAGTCGGGTTGAGGCAAAGGAACGCACCAGTTCCATGAGCGCGGTCTGCCTCTCAAGCTGGCTGTGGTAGTAGGTCCTGCCCTGGGGCGTCGACTGCAGCGCCGTCACCATCTGCAGCTTCAGGTCCTCGCCCTCCACCACCTCCAGCTCCAGCATCAGGCACAGCGCCTGGGACGCAGCACGGTTTGCACCGATTATATTCCAACGCATCCCCCTCAGCCACCACCTGCAGCGCGGCGTCGTTCTCGCGCAGCGCGAGCAACTGCAGCGGCCCCAACATGCCGTTGAGGCTCTGCATGAAGCGCTTCCGCTTGCAGCAGCACTTGAGGAGCGTGTTCAGCTGGAACGTGAATTGACCAATCGATACATGGCTGCCCAGCCCAGGAGCTCGAACGCACCATCTCGGCGTAGAGCTGTCCGTCGTCGACGCAGCAAGGCCCCCCTGGACAGAAGACGTGGAACCAGCCCTCCTTGCCGTCGCGCACGCCCAGCACGGCCAGGTGGACGTCGCAGCGCGGGTCGCGCCCCATCCTCCGGACGACGTGCTGGAACGTGCGAGCGAACGTCCGGTTCGACAGCGCCTCCTCCGGGAAGGGCAGCGGCTGCACGATGGGCGCCAGCGCCTGGCGCCAGTCCTCGAACTCGGAGCTGAACAGCGCACAGTCGGTGCGCGCGCGCCAGTGCGTGCCGGTGGGCGCGGGCTCACATGGCGTCGAGGGCGGTGCAGTAGCACTCGAGTCGGCGCCGGTCCATCGCTTCGGCAGGCGTCTCTCCCTCCCTATAGAGGCAGGACGCCTCCGGGTCGTCATCCTCGTCCTCGGCAGCGCCGACGGTGGAGCCGACAGCGCGTCGGTCTTCGTCGTCGGCCGTGTCGACCGGATTGAGCGCCAGGTCGCTGAGACTCAGGGAGTCGGTGTCTGGCGCCAGGCCGATGGGGGACGGAGGAACGGTGGGGTCGAACAGAGAGTGGATGGCAGCCAGACAGGCCGAGACGAGGTTGGGCAGCACCCGGGGGTGCGGGCACACGCTCGCGGGGCCGTGCGACCTAAAAAGGCCTATGTTGCCTGAGGTCGAGTAGCGAGAAAGCCGGCCACCCACCTGACGACGAACTCCCTGACTCTCTTCAGGCCGTTGTTCTGCGCGATCAGCGCCAGCAGAAAGTTCTGCACGAAACTCCTGGCCGCCGGGAACTTGCCAAAGTCCTAAGAGTTGGTTTTGTGTGTAGTCGTTTAAAATTGCAAATGAGAGGCAAAGGGCAAACTGCACATTTCTTTGTACTGTGGCAATAGTCGGGCTGAGTGGGCGGGCGAGGCCCTTTTAAGGGGGGGGGGGGGGGGGGTGTTACCCAAAAGTGGGGGCGTGAGACATTTTCGACAGGGGGCGGTGTCCCCAGTTATGATATGGACAGGTAAGATTGGGGGGGGGGCCTTGGAGTCCAAACAGGTATTGAACGCTAGCCACACCCCTCCCAAGACACTAGCGTCAACTGCAAGGTGATGTCCAGATGTTCAACGCGAAAGCGCGCACGCCTCTCACCATATTGCGTTTGAGCGTCTCGTGCGCCACATGTACAAAGAGGTCGTCGACCAGCCGAGAGCGGGGACTCTCGCGACAGTACTGAAATTATTTGCATACAATGCATTATGCACCTTATGTACGTCCGTATGTACGTACGTACAAACGCTCATAGAGCGTTCAACAAAGATCCATGCATTAGCAAATTGACCGGCCGGTGACATAGGTGGTCTAAAACGACGTAATGGCGCTTATGCATCAGTGAGTGTGCCGACGACAGCACGCAGCCTAATGTGAGGGTTCGTGCACCCGTGTGACGTCGCTGAGACTAGTTATTACTTATTAGCGCGAGTAGGTACATATGCCAGTCGCACGTGTGGACCATGCGTTGTTTTGTGTGGCAAAAAACGCCCCCCATCCCGGTGTTCCCCCGGGAAGCGTTTCTTAACGCGAACTCGCAACGTCACGCTTCTTGCTTGCGTCAGCGAAGGGCCAATTGGCACAGACAGAACCTTATCAGTGCCGTCAAATGGGCTCAACGAACCATAGACTAATAACACAGGTCGCAATTGCGTACGTAACGCGACAAAAAAACATGAGATGGAACTTCACAACACACCCTGTGCGGACATTTGCACACTGCTTGCGTGCATGCAGTTGTTGTCTGTCTGTTGGTCTGTTTCTCTGTTCGCGTGTCAGTGTACCCCACACAGTGTCGCATGTTCAGCAAATCCACAAGTGTCTGCATGCCGGCCGCTGAGTGCCTACGAGTGGGCCGCGCCAATTAAGACTGATCAATTACTCGGTTTACTGCGCGAGCGTGCACCCTTGATTTGATTGGAACGATTCGCTGGCCAACGCTAACGGCCCACCGCCTTCGCTGAGTTTGTAGAGAAACTACCTCATGTAAAACTAAAAAGAGGTCACACTGTATTTATTCATCGTTTTGGCCCAGAAAACAAACATAGGGCAATGGTAAAAGTTGATAACGATAAACCCCTCCAACAAGTCACCCACCAGTGTACACGTAATCCGCATAATAAATATGACGACGGGCACTGTTACAGAAAATGCGGCCTGCCTGTGTTCATCCATACCATCTGCTTGTCCACCAGTGCAGTGAGTGATTAGAAAAAAACGCACTCGTACGTTGAATTGCATCAGACATGCTCCTCACCCGATTGAAGAGGGGGCAGATCTCGGCGACTGCGGGCACGGTGTCGAGTAGGGGCGATATACAAGTGATCACAGGGTCCAGGAGGGTCCGGCACAGCAAGCCGTCAAAAATCTGGAACAACGTAGCATCGGTTGTCGAGGACACAGCGTAGCTACATGTAGAACAACTGTCTCCATCCGTACCCCTCCACACGCACGCACACGCACACGCACACGCACACACACACACACACACACACACACACACACACACACACACACACACACACACACAGACAGACAGACCTGTCTAATGATTCCACAGACGAGCTGAACAGGCTCAACGTAGATGCTGTCGTCCTGCAGAGGCGTGTCTTTCACTAGCTCCACCATGCACTGAACGCGAGTGTATTAGTATTGCATCCGTCTAATTTCCATCTAAATCAGCAAAGAGCCATGGTTGCATACCTTGATCTCCTTAAGTAGGACCTCGGGCCTGCCGCAAGAGCGGAGCAGCTTACGAAAGCGGAACATGTAGCGCTTCCATTGCAGCGAGTACAGATACTGGTTGCGATTGTACACGTGGTTCGTCTGAAAGCAGAACACTTACTTCAACACAGCTATTATTATGTACGAACCACATAGTGTAACACTGGAATTATGGAATACATTGGTGACTAAAGCACAAAATGCCACGTAGGTATGTCACTGCGTGAAACATTCGACTTTTGACTTCCGCACTTTCGACCGAGCCCCCCCCCCCTTGAAGGTCATTTACACTCATCCCCCTCAAACACTCTGCCAAACCTGGTTACAGGGTATGGTACACAGCCACAAGCAATGAGTCACATGTACACATAACCAAAGACCATGTGTACACTACCTGTAGAAGTATGGATCCATCGGGTATAAACAGCCTCAGGCAGAACTTGTCAGAGCCATCGAAGTGTGGCACAACAAGAACTTCTTCAATCAGCGAGTACGGTATGGCCTGCTCCATAAATCCTGTCATCTAAATTTGCATATCATCTGTGCATCAATGCGCTGGTGTGTGTTCTCTGCCGATATGTTTGCTATGTCAGTGCCAAGCCAAATCTAAGTATTTGCTAGTTCAAAAGCTCGGTGTTTTTTCCGACCCCTCATCAATATGAGAAGGCTTTTCCTCTGACGACTCCTCCAGCCATTAGCTCCTCCCTCCCCCGCCCGCTTCATCAGCTAATGAGTAACGCCCATGTTGTTGTTATCGCCCGAGCCTCAGCGGCAAGGATTTCCGCACCCTATAACGTGCGTGCGTGTGTGTGTGTGGAATGCGGTCGATTTTCTCTTGTGTACAACCCTTTCCACAGGACGGGATCTGCCACCAGCCCCCCCCCCGGTTGTTGCCTCGGGCTGACAACCACTTTCTCTGGCCATGGAGAGAGAAGGCAGCAGCGCTGTGCGAGGGTGTGGCTAGCGGAGAACAAGCGCCCGCCCGCCACTCCCGAGTGCCCACAGCACTCGCGTTTCCGCTACCGACGACCGAGCTCTCTCTCTCTCTCTCTCCCACAAGAAAGAGGCGACACGGACCCGCCGCACACAAAGGTAGCAGCGTGGCGGTGGCGGGCGCGTTTTGCCAGCCCAAGGCTGCTGCAAAATCGATCGCTCGCTCGCTCGGCCGGCGGCAACGGCCGCAGTTGGCGCGGCAGCGGCGGTTAATCAGGCTCGGCAAAGCCAGCGAGTGCGCGCGCGCGCGCCGCAGCCGAAGTAATGATATCCCTGCTCCCGGCGTCGAGGGTAGGGAGGCCCCCATGGCTATTCCTGGCGCGGGGACGGGCTGGAAAAAGCCACAACCAGCGTCAGCGCCTCTCTTCTCGTTCCCGGGGTCCCCGCACTCGCACAGCGCGCACGGACGCCCAGCTGCTCCAGGGTGGCCTCCAGGGGAGTGTGGCTGACAAAGAACGCGGTAGACGCAGCCTAGTTAGCGGGGAATTGTTCGTGGCGACGAGCGAGACCCTTCTATCCATCATCCAAAGACCGGCCGCCCGGCCCTGCCTGCAGGCCCCACCGAACAATCGATGAAATGACGCAGCGTTAATAAAACACACGCGCGCACTGCGGCTCTCCGACTCCCATGATGGCGTCTGGGAAGAAAACACCGCGCACCTCAGCGGCTTCGCCGTCATGTGACCATCAATTCCCACTCGGACCGGGACAGACACGTTTGCGCTGGCCAAAGCGCCATGGAATGGAGCTTAAAAGCTCGACAAACACGACACGACTTTGCGTACGTGACGTCGCCGCTACGTGGCAGGAGGACGACACGTTCGTATGCTCGCATCGTGATGTAACAGCACGCCCCCCCCCCGGTCCACGCACCGCCACTCACATGTCCTGATTAACTACCATTACGATAATCGATTCTACTCCCAATAATTCGCTGATTGCCAGCACACAACAATTGTGGCCAAAAACGGCGAGTAAATAGGCGTTGAAAAAATTCAGCGGAGAGGCTCAAAAATTGGCCAGCTGATTGCCTGCCCTCAATTTGTCAAATAAGCCCTCGCTCGAGTAATTGCATTCTCACGGGCGGGGCGGTGGTACACGTAATTGGGCCGTGTTGCTGGCTGCTGGTAAAAATAGCCAAGAAAGACTCACGGTGGTGGACCGAATGGCCTCGGCCTCAAAGAGCAGCTGGTGCGTCTCCCAGCGCCGGAGCAGCTTGGAGCCGGTCAGCTTGCGCATGACCGTCTTGGGGTGGTCGAGCTTGCAGAGCTGCAGAGGCTGCGTCTCCTTGACGAGCTTGTAGCGCGTCGTCGCCCCAGGGCCCAGCGCCCCCGAGAGCTGGTGAAACGAGAAGGACTTGTGCGCCTGACCCTGAGCGGAGCCGGCGACCGGCGAGTGCGGCACCGAGCCCGCGCCCGCGGCGCCGCCGGACACGAAGTCGTGGAGGGCCGCGGCCGAGCTGCGGGCCGGCGCCGCGCCCACGCTCCTCTTGGGCGCGGCCAGCTCGTTGCGGATCCACTCCAGGCCCTCGGCTCGGCCCAGGTACACGCCGGCCGAGTCCTTGCGCGCGTTCGTCGTCGCCGTCCCACTGCCTCCGTCGACGGCGCCACCGGAGACGTCGGAGAGGTTGTTCTGGAAGAGCTGGGGACAGCTGTGCTTCTTCTTGAGCAGACGCAGCGGCGGCGGCAGCATCTTGAACTTCTTGCGGTACCGGCCGGTCGGCGGCGTCAGACAGGCTGGTGGGGTGCCGGGAGCGGCCGGGTGGCGGGGAGAGGAGTCGAGCGGCAGGTAGCGCGGCGAGCGGCCCGGCTGCGTCGTGGGCGCGTCGGCCTGCGCCTTGGCGACGCTAGAAGCCGGCAAAGAGTGGCCCATGGCGGCCAGCTCGCCGCAGACGCCAGCCATGCTGGTGCCGACGGCGACCAGCGCCAGTGGAGTGGGAACGCCCGAGCTGTTGGGCGCGTTCTTGCCCGTCCGTGAGGGATTGTTGAGCCGGTCCGCAGCCATCTGGTGGTGGTGGTGACGACTGAGAAGCGCGCCAGCGTTGTTCAAGAGTGGCCCCGTAGTCAGCTGTTGTTGTTGGTGGTGGCTGTCGAGAAAGGAGTCCTGACTGGCCGAGCTCAGCGTGTGGCCGCCCTGGCCGCTGTCGCCGCTGCTGATGGAGCCGCTGATGCTGAGACTCTCGTCCGCCTCGTCCGCGGGTCGGCGCGTCGTCGTCGGCGTCAGCGGTCCCTCCAGCGACAGCGAGTTCGTCGTCGTCGAGCTCTCGGCAACCGCCTCCTCGTCCGCCATCTTCTGCCTGGAACTATGAGAGGAGGACTCTCTAGCACCTACCTACGCCGACCGTGGGTTTGGCTCGACTGAGAGAGGGGACGCGTCGCCGACTAATTGGCGCGAGGCGACGACAGCGCCGCAAAGCAATGCCGGCAGCGATGCGGTGCGGCGGGTTCCAAGATGACGAAGCCGACGAAGACAACCGACTGAGGCCGAGGCGCGAACGAACCACCACAGCCAGGGATTAACAGGAGCAGCTCCTCTCCTCGCGGCCACAGCGCAAGCCGCCGCCGGCAACCTCGAGGTAGCGCCGCGGCGGCGTCATTAGTTCGCGGTGGCTGCTTTCCAGTCCCTATCTTGTGTCTCTCCCACAACCTTCGACGGCCTTCTTCCGTCCCTACTGCCTGCTATTGGGGAGCGAAGCAGCGTTGTAGATGCTTCCTGCCTCCGGCGCCTAGCTAGGAACAAGCACGTTGCTGCTAGTGCCGAAGCATGGGTGGAGGAGGAGGAGCCGAGACTATTGCACACATATCGGCTTATGTCGAAAGGGGACAGCCACTCCGAGGGACAGCCACTGTGAAGCTTAGGTATCGGCTTAGACTTAGGCTTAAGCGTTCGCTTAGGCTTAACCATTGGCTTAGGCTTTGGCATAGGCTTGACTTTAGGCTTAGTGACTAAGTGGCTGTCTTCGGCTGTCCCCTTTCGACCGATTCCCACATATCAAACAACGGTGAAAGAAAGTTCAGTGGGCCGGTGGACCGACCTTTTTATTAGGCCTGCGTCTTGCTTAGGCTTAGGATTAGGTTAGGCCTTGCTTAGACTTACGCTTATTCCTTGCTTAGGCTTGAACATAGGCTCAGGCTAGGCTCAGGCTTAGGTCGGCCCATTGACTCACCGGCCCACTGAACTTAGTTTTCTCCGAGTGCGCGCACCGGAGATACCTAAAGAGGTAAGAAGGGCAAGATTGCTGTTCTTGCTTTTTAGGCCTTGTTTAGGCTTAAACATAGCATAGCGTGTACGTTGCTTAGCCTTAAGCCAAGGACTGTTATCCTCAGGTTTAGAAGTCTTGCTTAGGCTGAGGCTTAGACTTTGCTAAGCCAGCTAGCACTACTTTGTCACAAAGCATAAGATTTTCTTAGTTTTTCGTTTTGCTTAGGCTTTGGCTTAGAAGTAGGTATGAGTAGTAGGAGCAGTAGACTTAGTAGGAGTAGTAGAGACGTAGGTATGTCTTGCTTAGGCTTAGGTCGCTTTACAACACCATCTTCACCTTATACTCTTCTTCCCCCTTTAGCCTCTATGCAGATGCCGCTGATAGAGTATAGCCGAAACGAAGGTCACGAATTTCGCAACTGTCACTCAGGATGCATCGTAATGTTCTACATGCTGTAGTGCGTGCAGGAATTTCTGAGAAGCTCCGAATAGCAGGTCGAAGTTTCAATCGTTTGTGAACTCGTCCGCATCAGTGGCCAATGGTTCAATTTTTCTCTAATAAGAGAGTGCGTTCCAATTAGGTCTCACGCAGAAACCACCTCCAACAGACAAAAGCTGTGGTAGCGTGTCAGCCCAAACCCAAACACTTAGTTAAAGGGAACCACATGCTCTTGCTTGGTTTACTCTGTAACTGGATGCCTCGCGAAAGACTCAGAAGTAAACTGTCGCCAAGACAAACATTTTCGAGTATTCTATTCTTTCAGCAACATGAAACGTGAACAGCGCTGACCGCACACGAGTTCACCATAAACCTTTGTCTTCAAACAACAAGTGCTTTGGAACGCAAGACACCCACAATAGAAACGCAGGTTGAGCAAAGACGACTTTTCTCTCTCAAAAGGAAAGCGCCAGATGCAGATTGAGTTGGACCAGAAAAATGCACCTCAACTTCAAAATACAGCCCACTGGAGAATTTGTCATGCTCTGCACAGAGTTTGCTTCTTGGATTGCAATAGCGCTGGAAAAAATATCCAACTCGGCTAGGGGGCCACACCATTTCCAGTGTCCACGCTGTTCTCCTTTTTGACATTCCCCATGAACAGGAACTCCCCATTGGCCCGTGACCGTTCGGTCGACTCCTCAGTGTCGCTTTCATCGTCGTCGTCCGCTTCCTCGCTGTCTTCCGGCTTTCTCGACCACCCTCGGGCAGTGCCCAGGCACACTGCCGCTGTGGGCAGCACCACGAGACTGTGACATAGTCCCAAGGTCGTAGTCATAAGCACGGTGTTTACGACTACGACTAAGATAGTGAGTTTGCTAAACAGTCCCAGGAAGCCGAGCAGGAGCAGCAGGGCTCCGTAGAGCAGGAGGGCGGGCCAGCCGTGCAGGGAGGCCAGTCCCGATGCCGAAGAGGCGGCGATTCGGCTGTGAGCGAGCAGCCGAACGCAAAGACTGATGGTCAGGCCGCAGCACAGCGCGTACGTGATCAGACTGATCGGATCGAAGACGACGCCGAAGTAGGTAAGATAGCAGATGGAGCCTGAAATGTCAGCATTGGGTGGGGCTGGGGTCATTTTGTAGGATTAGGGTACAGAGCAGTAGTACCCAGCGCGGTGGAGACCACGCAGCCGACGGTGGCCAATGTCGCGGCCAGGTCGGCCGTGAGCACGAAGAAGGCGACGGAGACGGCGAGCACGAGCACGACGAGGACGCGCAGCGCGGTGCGCGGCGAGGCGAGCACGGCGTCGACCATCTGCACCTCGGGGTCCCAGACGAGGGCTGCCAGGTCCGGGTACTCTCCCGCAGCGGACCGCAAGTAGTCGACCAGCTCGCCGCGACGCACAAAGTCGGCCAGACCACGGTAGCAGGTGATGAACGTCAGCTGCTCGACCGTCACAGAGCCGGTGCTGAAATGGCACGATCGGCACCTACCGTACTGTATATGCAGTTTCTAAGTTCACGTAGAAAAGAGGAACATTGCGTGCAATGTGCATCTACAGTTCTACACGTCACTCCTGGGTTTTCAGTTGTCTGACAAGTCAGAAGTCACCCACCCCAATGAACGCTCTAGCAGCGTACATATGTACTCGGTTGAACACATTTGCACACACACGCCACTCTGAGATCAAAGCCAAAGCGTCGCTCACGAGTAGTCTTCGGTGTACTTGGCCATGGCGGCGAAGTTGGCGTAGGGGTCGGTCGTGAAGAAGATCGGGATGTAGTCGGTGGTGAACCGGTCTTCGACCCACTCCTGCTTCAGGTACTCGAGGTACATGCGCAGCCAGAGAATGGTCACCTCCTCGCCCACGGCCATGGGGTGGCTCTCGACGCGCTCCACAAAGGACATCACGCGCTCCAGGCCTCCAGGTCGGCCCAGCGAGGTCGTGTTGGCCAGCGTGAACGTGATCGGGTGACAGGTCGAGAGCACCTCGGACCGGTGGATCTCGAGCGTCGTCTTGAGCACCGAGTCCGAGGGCATCAGCACCAGCACGTCCATGTCGGGCCTAATGCCGCCCAGACGCCAGCCGCAAAACACCAGGTGGGCCAAAAGAGCGACCAGAACGAGCATTTTGCCCAGGCGACTCGACACGATCGAGCCGTAGCAGCGAGCGATGAGTCCGGGCTGAGAGCCAACCGAGAAAGCATGACCACCGAAAGTTGGCGCGTAAGATTCCTTGAGCGGAGTACCATGGTACTGGGACGTCTCCAGACGCGAGCCAAAGAGAACCAACAATGGGCAGGTGAAGGTCATTTGGAAGACCTGCGAGGGAGAGTCGTGGCCAGAGAGGTTCGGCTTACAAATTAAAAATTGCAGTTCATTTCTCGCGCGATTTACACCACAAACACGTCCTGGCCGCGCATTCTCCCCAGGTTGAGCAGAAATCCGATGCAGAGGTAGGCGCACATGGACCAGAGGCCACCCAGGTTTAGGAAAAGTGCAGACCCGAAAGTGGCGACGCCGCAGAGAGCGACGCTGAGAGCGCCGGGGCCAGCCCTTTGCCAGACGAGCTTCAGTAGCTCAGCCCGGTGCAGGGCCACAGAGCCCCGACTTAGGGCGACCAGGCGCCAGTGAGAGAGCAGCTGGAACGAGTCCAGCAGAGACACGGCCAGCAGAACGATGGCGCCAACGCCGACCTGGGGAGCGAGTCGCACCGCACCAAAATATTATTGTTTAGTCGCTCGACTGAAACTTTGAAAAGCCCTGACGAAACATTTCGAAAACGATCATTTCGGTGCGTCTCCTCCCAGCATGGTGGCGGACAGGCCGAACCAGCCGCAGAGACCGAATGTGGCCAGCAGCGTGAGAATGGCAACGACAATCGCTGCAGCTCCCAAAAGAGCGCCGCGACCCAAGGCCCACCAGCGGCCACCGTCTCGGAAAAAGATGAACATGTACACTGTGAGAATGAGCGCAATGAAGGCGACGATTGAGCCGACGAACAGACCCATAGAGGCCCAGACCACACGGGATATGTCTAAGAGGAAAACGCAATCTTGCAGATTTTTAAAAGTCTAGTGCATACGACATTTCGCATACCTACTAGGTGCTCTACTGTGCATTCTCGCAGCATACATTGGGCCTCAATGATCAAAGAGCAATTCTCACGCTCACCTTGCATAAGCATGTGTTGGCCAAAGACGAACACTTCGATAGTGGAGTTGGGGAACACCTTGTCTTGGTTCTGCACAAAGTCGAACACTTGCTTCTCCCATGGGTTGTAGAAGTTTTCTATTTTCTCCGGTGTCTAGAAGACAGACAAACAGTGTGGAATTAGCTAGACTGCATGAGCTAGCGCACACACTGTCACTTACCGCCATGCCACTGAGCCAGGTGGCAACGTATTTAGCCTCTTTTATTGTGTTGTTATTTCGGTACGTTTCGACGCCGAAGACGATGAGTTCCAAATGAAGTTTGTTGCCCATCAGCGTAGTTGTGGGGTAGGTCAAGTCGATCTCATTGGTGCCCATGCCTTTCATGATCACTTGGAATGACTGCAACAGGCGGCACGGTTAGAAGTTGACTGCTTGATTGAGCTGCAGAACTCAAGCGGAAGTCTACTTATATGTTTACATTGTAGTTAGATTGAGTTACATTGTAGACATGGAAAGCAGGTCATTACGGTCATTACTTAATGGCATGTATAATGTTGTTTGTTGTTAGTCGAGTACTTCGTGTAGTGTGAGCGCAATGCAGCAGTGACATGTGCATCAGCAGTGTGTACAGTGAAGTACCGTAAATCCTCCAATAGTGCCCCCGGGCACTATTTTTCAACCTCTCCTTACCCGGGGGCACTATTGGAGGGGGGGCTTCTACTATTTCAACCTAAAAATTTTGAATGGTAATGCTAGTTTCGCTGTCAAAATTGCCGATTTTTTGGTGATGATTTTGATCACTTTTGCCACATTTAATGGTTGATTTACCGCTAATAGTTGCTGAAACATACCAATATTGGTTAGTAGTAGTGTGTATACACGATATAAATGTACCTACCACTATATTTTTGCCCATAAAAGGCACATGGCACAACATACCCATTACCCCCGGGGGCACTATTGGAGGGGGGGCTCTATTATTTCAACCTTGCCGTACCCGGGGGCACTATTGGAGGGGGGGGGAACTATTGAAGGGGGGTTGTATTTGAGGATTTACAATAAATGAATTCTTCCGTAAAGAAGTAAGGAAGTACATAGTGCGCCTAAGTCACTTCGTTAAAGTTGACAGCTGTAAAAAAACCGTTAGACGCGACATTTGTGATAAGACAACACCGAGGCCGGACATTCGTAAGCACGATGAGCAAAGAGCGCCCTGGGTGGCTCCACTTGTTCAATCCAGCCATCAGGTGCAATGTGCAAACACGCGCACATGCGCCCAATTTTATGCAAGCAACGCGCATGCATTGTACATGTCGCATGCTCTAGGCACAGTGCAGTGCATACAATAAATGCCTATGTCCTTACATATAGGTTAATGGTGAACATACATGAAGCACTCACGTGAATGCCCCAGAGTTGCTCGTTGATCATGCAGCCCGTGCAGTAGTCGATGAAGTCGCGTCTGGTGCCGTTGACGACGACGCCCAGCTGGCGCGTGATGTGCTCGTAGACGCGCTTGGCGTCGTCCAGCGACCGGTGCTCGAGCATGCTGGTCGCGTTCGCGGACGCCTTGAGCTTGTAGAACACGGGCACGTAATACATGTTCTCGGTCGTGTTCATCAGCTCCTTCTGAAAGCGACACGCTCACCTGAAGTCACGTGACGCCCGAAGTCACGAGAACGGATGTGCAAGAGAAAGAGAGACTCGTAAGCAAGTCTACACCCGGGCGCATGCCCACGTGACCAGGGCGTCGGCACGGCACGGTTGCGCTGCGCTGCAGCTGGCGCATCGACAATCGACATCAAACCATCGAATCGACTCATTCCTCACCAGTCTGCGGAGCTCGTCCACGCTGGGCGCGTCCTCCGGCGTGAAGCCCTCCTTCATGCTCTGCGACAGTCGCAGCCTGCTGAGGCCCAGCAGCAGCGCCAGACTCAGGGCCAGGAAGCTGCAGAGGGTGGTCTTGGGCCTGCTGCCTATGAGACCACCCACGGCGCAGTAGCGCAAAGCCGTCCAGTTGTTGTACGCCTTTCGGAGCTTCGGCATGGTGACTGCGTGGAGTTGGGCTTGGGGTGAGAGCTGCTGCTGTTCTGCTGAAAGATGCACGCGCTATTGTAGCAGACAACAACAACGCTGCGGCGTGAGTCACGCGCGCCGTGCGTGGATGAGCACGCATTGTGAGTCGGTAGTACAGAAGCACGCACGCCACGCAGCCGGGTACCAGACAGCACGCACTCATGTCAGCTTTCATAAGTGTCCAATCATTCAACAGCTCGCCTCGAACGCCTGCGCTGACTTGCCACGGTCGCGGATCACGCCAGTTGTAATCGAGCCTATCAAAAGTGGGAGCAACAGAAAGAGAGAGAAGCGCTTGCGAGCGATGCGCCCCGCAGTAAACAAACGCTATTGAGTGGGGAGTAGTGGGACGAGCGGCCCTTTCTGCCCGTCTTCGTCCAAGCTATTCATATAGACACGTAGTAGTGTGTGACCGACCGATGCGGCCTGTGTCACGACGGCTGCGCAAACAGCAGGCGCCAGCGCGCTAGCGGCGCGCTATCACCTTATCGAGACGACGGCAACGCAGAGGAGCACGCTTCCTCTGCGTCGATCATTTTCCTGACTGACCGCGGCCGACTTAGGCCCCCGGACACTGGGCAAGGGCACAGCGGGTAAACAGCCACACGTCTCGGCAGAGCCCCGTTTATAAAGCCGAGCCAAAGAGCGAGCAGCGCGTCTTTTGCGAGCGAGCCTAGACTACGCGAGGTGAGGCGCTACGAGGCTAACGGGCGGGGGAACTACTGCTGATGGAATACGCATCGCAGCCGGCTGGCACCCTCGAGCCACATCTCACATCTTTCTCTCCCTCCTCCTCCTCCGTCAGAGCAGCGTCGTACGCTTTCCGTCGTCTTTAGCCGTCCTACACGGCTGCTGCGCGTGTAGGTGCGTGCGTGTCCAAGCACTGTGTGCTTAGTCTTGTGGGCGAAGACAGAGCCAGACAAGAACACGTCGTGTTCCGTCCCTGGCAGGTCCATAAGCGCCCGCGGTGCGTGGCTCTTCTCGCCACATAAGCAGCATGCGGACGGCAAGGGGGCATCGAATCTGCTTAGAGAGGCGGGAGAAAGAGCGGTTATGGACCGCTTAAGTGGCGGAAAGCCGGCGCCGGAAAATGATTCCGCGTCTCGAGATAGCGTCAAAAGCGACACAAGCGACAACAAAACACCACGTGCGTGCGTGCGGTCTCAATACGGTAATGTGCAAGAGAGCGCAGCATTCGTGGGGGGGGGGGGAGAGGAACGCGAAATGCTCATGCAAATGATTGCGGTTGCGATTAAGGTACCGACAAGCGGTTTTGTCACGCAACGCTTACGCTAGCTAGACATCAACGGTTGCAATTATTGAAGAGCGATGCGGCTCTATTTTGCTCTATTGCTCTCGCGAACGTGCTTCTCTTTGTCCGTTTTTGTCGTCGCCTGAGGGATAGTTGGGTCTCTGCTGATATGACGACGACACAAGTAAAGACGAGCAAACTCCTTTCGGACACTGCGAGAGCACAGGAGTATGAAGTATGGATTGCAGCAGGAGACCATCTAAAGGTGCGTGGGTGTGCGTGCGTGTGTGCGTGCGTGCGTGCGTGCGTGCGTGCGTGCGTGCGTGCTTGCGTGTGCGTGCGTGCGTGCTTGCTTGCGTGTGCGTGCGTGCGTGCGTGCTTGTGTGTGCGTGCGTGCGTGCGTGCGTGCGTGCGTGTGTGCGTGCGTGCATGCGTGACTTGCTGACCGTGATCAGAACGTGAGTGGTGACGGGTACCGCATTTGGGATTCTGAAAAAGTAATATTTGGCGTCGCCATGGATGGCCGAGCCAAGAACAAATAGCATGACGGCGGTACTGTAGCAGCAGAGAACGAGAAACATGAGCAAGCCATAGATTGTCAGCGACGTCTCAGCCTTGAGACTCTTTTGTTGCTGTGGATTCGACTGGAACGGCTGCATGCTCTAAATGCGACAATTAATTCTGCATGGGCGGTTAAAGAAAACAAATGGCACCTTTTTGGCGATTGACAAAAGTTTGGCCACGACCAAAGCATAAAGCGCCAAAATGATGAATGCGGACGTCACAATGCTGAGAATCATCAAGGGCAATAGTGAGAGTGCGGTATCGCTAAAGACGATGTTTGCGGCTGCGACAGTCAGATTGTCTGCGGATTCGAATCGAACGACGACATATCGCGTAGCTGGATCGAAAAAGAATGGCGTCGCAATGAGTGCAGAGATTAGCCATGAGATGCCGATCAGAAGGTTTGAAATCTTCAGAGTGACATCCTCAACAGCGCTTCACTGCGCTCCGTTCGGCGCTACCACCAAAAAAGACACCGTCATACACACGTACCTTGGCGAAGTAGGTCGGAAAGAATACCGCAATAACGCGGTTGACGGCAAGTGCTGCGGTGGCAACTGGTTGTGCGGTCGCGGTGCCAATGTGCATGCCCAGCAAAGGGCCGGCCAGCGCACCGTCGTTGCTGGTGTAGGAGTCTCTAAAGCACAACAGCAGGACGCGATAACCAGCGATTCTCAGCCCAAGAAATGCGTACTTACAAGAACATTCGTTTCACGGGTATGACAACGGCGCATTTGTAAGCCAGACATGCGACGATGTCCATGCAGGCCAAGGAGATGGTCAGCGAGAGAAAGCTTCTGGAGAATGATTCCACTTTGGTGCAGGCAATCACCACCAAGATGTACATGGGCACGCTCAGGACAAAGACGGCGTCCTGACTCCAGTGGACAGTGCAGGCCCAGTCACAAGCCATTGTCCAGTAGAGGATCACTGCAGTGTGCAATGTCTTTGGTGTACGGTTGCTATACGTACACCATCTAAGGTGATGACGGTTGCAATTCCGAACAACCAATAATCCTACGGTATCAGCAAGGGCGCGCAGGCAGCATGCAACCATTCTCATGGAGTGGCAAGTGCGTTTATATTCCCAATTTACGTAGTTGTTGATTGGCTTGGCTCGCCCGAGTGCCTCATGGGCATCATTTTGATACCGCATTTATACCAAGCATTTTAAAATTGACTCCTTTGAGGCTTGGCCGTATGTACCCAAATGCCAGCCATATAGGTATGTGGTTATGTATGTAGTTCTGTTGGCTGACTATCATCGTTGCATGCAAGGGCATCACAGATTTCACTGGATTCGTTTTCTGCTGAGCCCTATCCTCGTGTCTCGAGAATCTGACACTGTTGTCAGCATTCACAACTTCTACAACTGAGCAGCCGCATAGTCTCCACTAAGTAAGAAACCAATCAACACATGAGAGGGGCTTGCGTGCCGCCCAAAGTGACAGCGTCAAACTGTTCGCGTCGAGCTATACAGAGCAGTTCTCTGCCACAGCGTTTTCTCAGACAGAAACGGCTACTTACAATGTACGACTTGTACAATGTACAATGTACTTACAATGTACAACAATATATGTATGTACGAGCGGCACAAAACCCAGCGGTGACAATTATCTTGCTCTCTCACGCACTGCGCAATGCGCGTCAAGCACGTCAATTAATCTCAGGAGCTTTCGCTGCAGATTTGACAACCACGTTACGCACGAGGGTGACGATCATGAGGGCGTACAATAAGTGCGCATTTCTAAAACAAGACGCCGAATAGTCCCCACCTTTTGTCCAGGTCCGGCCGCTGTAAACGTTTCTGTTGTTGTTGTTTTACAGTTCCAAGTGGATTTCCATGGAAGCGCACCTACTGCTTCATTGCGCGCATGCTGCACATGTCTGCGTGCAGTACGTGCGTATCCTATGTACTGTGTGTGCGTGCGTGT
This sequence comes from Paralinhomoeus sp. GSCO2_6, assembly GCA_030248085.1. Lineage (NCBI taxonomy): Eukaryota > Metazoa > Nematoda > Chromadorea > Monhysterida > Linhomoeidae > Paralinhomoeus > Paralinhomoeus sp. GSCO2_6. Next base: position 26,089 of record JASAMY010003803.1, read on the forward strand.
CGGCGAGTATACGTATGTTATGTGTGTGGAGCGTCGGCTGTGTTCTGTCCGGTTCTGACGTCAGGGACTCCACGGGTCAGTCACGCGGCGTCGCATCTTTGGGTGGGGGGTCCACGAGCCCACGCCGCGTTTACAACGTCATTAATCTCTCAAACCCCAGCGGTGAATGCGTGGGTGGACGTGGACAATGGCCAATGCGTCGGTTGTGGGCGTCGCTACAGTAACGCTTTGCAATACCTCTTCTGGCATTTCTGGCAAGTTGGTCCCTTAAACCAGCAAGGGTGCGCAAGCAATACCTGCGAGATTGGAGCACAAGCACAGTGACAGACGATTAAACCGATGGCTGCTGCTAAACAAAGCTCACCCTTCGGTTTTCAGCACAAATCAATTCCAGGAGCGCATCTCGCTATTCGGAACGACGCCGGTAGTGACGTGACCGCGTCCACTGCGAGCGCGTCGGCGTGGGCGTCCCTTCGACCGGATAAAAGACAGCGCTGCCTGATGGATCGCCACTCCCTCTCTGCAGTCGTACTCTCATTTCTGGCTCTTCGTCTCAAGTCAACTCCAGACTCAACCGCTCTTGCAAGGATGGCCGCCGTCAAGCTTTTTCTCCTGGCCGCTGTCGTCGGCGTCGGCGCCTTTGTCGACGCGCACCCCACCACGGGCACCTCTGGAGAGACGAGCAAGGCGGACGACGGCCAGGAGCGCATCCTGCCCGGCTATGCCATCCCCCCGCAGCCAGCCTACGCTCCCGTCGTCCTGCCCCAGCTGGCGCGCATCCCCACACTGGCCACCATCGACTACAAGCGTGCGTTGCGTGCTCGCTTCGAAGTTCTAAGATTCTTCAAAGATTTTATAATAACCGAGTGCTTTTGCAGTGTTCCTGCTGGCGCAGCGCGTCGAGCAGGTCTACGCGCTGCTCGCCCGCGGCTGCCGCGGCCCTCTGCTGGCACCGCAGCCGTTCGCCGCTCCTCAGCCCTATGGTTGTGCTCCTTTTCTCATCATATTTTTCGACTTGTGAATTCGACGAATTGCTTCTAGCTGATGTTTTCCTCGGCCTGCGCGACGCCGGTCAGGGCCGCTCGGCCACCGATGAAAAGGCAAACGACACTGACGACGGCGACGACGACGAAGAATAACCACTTCTCAACTGCGTCTGTTTTGATTGAGCTGATCGCATTGATCACCACACACACGTTTCGTTGTTGCTTGTTGCCGTCTTGTAGCGCAGTCTTTGTATTGACGGGAAGGAAACAAGAAAAGAAATGCGCATGACTTGCAGGCAAGGCAAATGCCATCCGCTGGCGAAAGGCATCCGGACGCTTTTCTGTCTCGCTCCGATTTGTAGTTTCGCATGCATGTGCACAAAAAAATTGCTTTTGTTTGGGCCAATGCAGATCGTGATCGACCTATGCCGAGCTGACACTCCCTGCGGATATCACGCAACTTACGACCCGATTCTGTTCTCTTCCAGTAACACCAAACGCTAGCAAAACAACTGGCGTCCCGAACGTCACACAAAGAACAACTGCAAGACGTACATGGTACTTTGTAGTTGAATTCAACTAGTAGAAATCGTGGGCTCATCGTCGTTGTTCGATTGAGCGGCATCACCCTCAGGACCGCCTTCGCTGATCACCAACTCCTCCGTTTCTTCATCCACCGCTTGGTGACTGCTCTGAACACCAGCTTGGCTCAGATCCGCACTCTCATCAATTACTTGTTGATCAGTGGCGTTGGAAATTCCATCGCTGGCACTGCACTCCACGGTTTCTTGGGGAACATGTGGGCCCCTTTCAGCGCTGGGGCCAACCTCAGAAGCGCTACCATCGTCGTTCTCAGGCGCCGCCACCACGCAGGGTTCAGTGAGCAGTGGTGCAGCTGCAGCGACAGTGAGTTGTGCAGTGTCTCCAGCCGGTTGAATGTCATGCTCTCCACGAGTGGCTTCAGGCGCTGGCGCGACCGCGTGAACCGAGGCAGACCCATCGCCTTGTGCCTCATCGCCTGCAGTGTCATGTTCAGCAGATCCAAGTAGACTGGCCCCACTCTGCTCGGCATGGACTGCTGCAGGCGCAGTGGTGCTGTCCAGCATTCGCTTGGCGTAGAGGAACTTGGCCGTGCCGCTGCCGTCCAGGGCCCTCGCCTCGCCAAAGGCGACCTCGACTGCCAGTCGCCACCTGGGAATCAGCTCTGCACAGTGGGGCGTGTCTCTCTCCACCTGAATCACATCCCACGGTGTGGTCGCGCGCGAGCGCATGAGCAGTCAACAACACCATCTGCAGCCAGTGACACCAGCTCCTGTGCTGCTCCAGCGGCGCCAGCGTCTTCTTGGCGTCCTGGTCGAAGAGCCAGAGAGCCACGGTGCGCCTGCACTGCTGGCACCACAGCGCTGGCGCTCTCTGCTGATTGTCAAAGAGGATGCCCTGCGCCCCAGACCAGCCGGCCAACGCCAGCTGCAGCCGCTGGTCCGTGGCTCCAGTGGCCAACGTGTCCATGGCGCGCTGCACAAGCTCCTGCTCCAGGCCCAACGCGCTCGCTGCAACGACTAGAGACGTGCACGTTGAACAATTAAACAAGAAATAAATAAAGCTGACTGGATCACTTTTTTGGAACAACTGGTCACTTTTTCCTAACAAAGACGACCAGACCAGCCAGACAGACCACCAGGTGCTAGCCACACGCATGCACGCACACAGCAACCTGTCAAGTTGGGCGGGGTTCATGTTCAAAAGTAGTTTTTGAGAACTGCAGGCACGTGTGCCCACACAAACATCGATCGGCCTGCACGGCCACCACGCACCGGACGTGACTTTCAGATGCTTCGTCTTCGCGCCTTCTTCTCGCAGGAATTCCAGACTGTTCAGTCGGAGCTGCAGCACCTCCAAGGCCGTCTCCCTGGTCGACACGTCGGGCAGGTACTCGTTCTCGTCCGAAGCGGCCACTTTGAAGGGGCACTCGGAATTGTGGCCCGCGAGCAGCTGGTCGCGCAGTCGGGTGAAGCAGACGTTGAACAGCGACCTGAGCGAACGCGGATTGCCCGCACCCAAATCACCAAAGATCCCTTCAGGAATCCGAAGCGAAAGAGCTCTCCCACGTGCCTATGGGCGGAGGCGCAGCTGGCGGAGGGGGGGTCCTAGTCCCCCCCTCCGCCTTGGCGTGTTTTTTTTTTCTTGGCCCACCCCTAGCTACGAATTTTGACGTGGAACTCCCTCCACCCGCCGCCCTTCTAAAAATTGCTTCACTCGGGCTTTTGTGCGAGGAGAGGCCTGCGAACCGGAATGTATGGGCATTCACGGTTAAACTTGCAGGTATAATCATGGTGGATCGGAGAAACTGGACTCGCCAGACGAACCTGTTGGAGAGAGAGGGCAGGCTGCCTGAGACGTACGCTTTGCAGTCGACGCACTGCAGCAAGTCCTTCTCCACGCAGAACCAACCGCGACTGAGAGAGGGGGGGGGGGAGGGGACTGTAGAGGAAACTATTCCAGTCAGAAAGTGAAAACTTTAAGAATAATTTGAATAGCCAGTGTCTGACAGAAGCGACAGAGGAAACACGCCTACACTTGCGCACACGGGGCTCAGAGGGAACCCCCCCCCCCCCCCCGCCACCCCCCCCCCAAGGGGCCCCCCCCCCCCGCACCCCGACACCAACACCACACCCAAAACTGATTACAAAATGGTTCGGCTAGTACAAAATGGTAAAAAAAAAAAAAAAAAAGAAAAAAAAAAAAAAAAAAAAAAAACAAAAAAAAAAAAAAAACAACAAAAAAAAAAAAATGGTTTAATTTACTCGTTTCCTTCAACCCTCAACAGTCCCCAGCGCAGACGGCGGGCGATGCGCCATCCGGTTTCAAATTCCAAAGATTTGGCGCTCTCAGGAAACTGTCCAGCCGTCCGAAGTAGTCTAGAATCTTCTTGCCATCATCCGTATATTCGGCGTCCTGGTCCAACAGTAGAAAGTTGTGCTTTTTGAAGCGCTTTCGTGGAGGCGTTTCAAGGTCCGACATCGTGACATCTAAGAACTTGCTACTTTTAATTACTTCATAAACTGAATTGAATTTTCTTTTCTCGCACATTCACACATGCACGCATAGACGGCACGCACAACATAAAATATTAACCGACTGGGATCAAGACTGGACGCGCCCGTAGAGATGTCGCCAATTGAGTCGTCGTCGACGCTACCGGCCGCCCAATGGGCCGCCGACCGTTTTTTCGGCAAATTTCCATTTTCCGCGCTCGAGCCGGAATTTCGCGCAGGCGACGACACCAACTCTGACAACAACTGACTGGCGGAACGGTCGAAACGGACAGTCGCCGACATTGCTGCAAAACTTTCAGCGAAGCCAATTTTTAGTTCAAATTTCTGCACGACAGTACTTACTACGCTGGCAGAGTTTGAGCAATCGGCGGTCTACGGAATATTTTGGTGTGCAGTGCTGCGCCAGTATCGCCACTTAATTGTTAGGTATCTATGGTATGGTATGCTAATCTTGCATGACTCTTCTACAAGCAAAGAAAAATAATAACGTCATTACCTATGATCAGTCAGTCAATTTTATCACAACACCCAATTTTCTGGTCTTCGTTTTCCAAATTCTTATGCATCAGCAAAATCCGCTTCTATTATTTTTATTCAGTTTTGTCTCGAGCGCTAATGTCAATTGCTTTCTTCATCATATTTTGACAAAACGGCGCCATTATCTGAAATAATAATTAAATCTTTGTGATAAATAAGCAGGATTAAGTTGGTTTATTAACAGTTTGCCAAATCCATTCTGCAAGCTCGTCAATGAGTTGACCTGCATCCCTCGCCTGTCCGCTGTATCTAAAACGCAAATTTGTTCTAGGGGTCAGAGAACGAAAGGACAACGCTGCCATTAAATTCCTTTAAGTTTAATTGTTTTGTTTTATCATAGTTTTCCCACCTTACGTAAGCCCAAATTGCGATGAGCAGCATTGCCAAGTAGACGAACGACGCTGCCGCGCCGCTCAGGATCGAAATTCCGATTAAATTCGCAATTTCCTTTGTCAAATAGCAGCCGATAATGATGCAGAATAGGACAGCGGGGGTGCGCATGCTCTTGAACAGATTCTTGTTGGCGTTGGCTTTGCCAAAGTTGGCACAGAGCTCCTAGAATTGAAAAAAAAACTGTAGAAACTCCGCAGATATCTGTTCAGCTGACTTAAATCACTCTTCGTCTTTGTGAAACCACGCTAAATCGCAAACGTAGTAAAAATCTTCTCACAATTCCACAATGTAACTCCATACAGAATCCTATTATGGCCATTTGAGGGCCCCTAGAGTCCAAAACCAAACCAACCGAACCAACAACACGCACACAATCCGAAACATTCAAGGAAGCAAAAACTTGCATCAATTTGTTCTTCCAAGGACGCGAGGTACTCCTCTGACAGTTGACGACCACCCATTTTTCTTGTGGACGTGAAAAGATCGATGCACTCCTGATCGAACGGGTCGTTTTATGGAACACACGGTATGTAAATACCACATTTGATATTTTAAGGTTTGGCCACGCGAAAACTGTAAATTCAGAATACAAATAAAGTTGCAGAATTCGAACCTGACGGTAGCGATCGTGCTCCGCGTCGAAAAGTTCGGTCGACAAAAACGGCCGATCGCCGCCGCACACCTAGAATTATTTTGCAACAACACTTGCAACGGTACTCAACACTGTCCACTTTGTTTAATGCGTCACAATATCATGTACAATGTATATCATTGTGCGTGTGGGCCTTGAGACCGTCCCCACTCATTGAATGCCCCTTCCAGCTCCCATGTTGCGCGTACAGACACGGCCTGTGTCGCACCGACAGCCATACACACGCACACACCGACGACATTATGCAGGTTCTGGCTATGGGACAGGCACGAGCGGGACGATGACGGCTGGCTCCACAGACGGCAGTTCCGATGAATAGGAAAATGGGCGGCGGCGACGACGACGACGACGACGACGACGATTGAATTGAAGGGAAACGCACGCACGAACAGGCACACACGGACAGACAGACACGGACACACCACAGGTCTACAAAAAAATTCGGCTTCGATCTGAATGCAGGTTTTTGAGCGTTCTCACGCAGACCTTTCTATATGTGACTTTGTGAAAACTGAAACGCAGCAAAATTTCGAATCACCGAACCTCCTCCATCGAGCGCCTGTAATGGGCTTTAGCGACTGCGACAGCGGCCAGATTGTTGGCTTCTGCAGTGGCCTGAAATAATAACTTTGTATAGTCTGGGTTTTGTAAACTTGAATTTCTAAACAAGTAATTAACACATTTTAATTATTTGGTTGCATCTACAGAATGCTTAAACGCACCATGAGCATTGATTTCGGCTCGGGGAGCTCCTCGCCTTGAAACACCTTGGCGTAGGCCTAAATGATTTGAATTTCAATAAACTCCTTTCTAGAATATTTTTAACTGTAGAAATACTTTGAAATATTCGAACAGTTCTCTGCAGGTGACCACTTCGCCATTGATTACTTTTGGTATGAGGTTTGCAGGCTGCAGCAGATAGGGCACCAGCACTTTCAGTTGGCGTTTAAAGCCCGCGTCAATGTCTAACCAAAAAAACACGTAAAGAAACACAAATAAAACATTCCGCAAGAAAATCGATAATTGCCTTCGAGTTGTCCAGTGAATTCCGGGCTGGTGGCCACCTTCAAGCCGGGGTGGGGCATGAGAAAGCAGTTGATGTCTTCAAAACAGCTCTTGATGTGCTGTCTCAGCGTCTGCAGCTCCTCCGGTTGGCTTTCGTTGATCTAGACGGGTGAAAATTTGAGAATTTTGTTTTGGGAAACTTCAGAGAACAAAAAACCTCCAAGCGTCTGTCCAACAAGTCCTGACCGCCGACGAAGCCGTAATCGGCCTCGTATGGGAAACTCCAATCCCGCACGAGAAACACCAAGCTCTGAAATAAATCACTCCGTTCATGCAAATCAGAGTTACCGTATAGACTTCAATAGAGCCTCAATAGACAATAGCCTTCAATAGACATTTTACAAACCTACCCTACCATTGGTCCGCTAATGGCGGTGGACTGTTATAATTTCAACCTGAAAATTTAATCCCAGCAACTATTGGAGTAATTACGGTACAATAATTAGCTCTTCAACAGACTCAATGTGCCACCTACCTACACTCACTTGAAATGGTTTACTTTGGGCTGTTTCCTCTTCCAGCGCCAGCCTACCGTACTCCGTGAATAGCTGCAGGTGCTGCAAGTCATCTTCTTGTATGTTTTGACTCAAGTTGTCGATCTGAAAACGGTTGCTGTCGTCACCACTGCCTCGACCCAAACCAAGCAAAAACCACCTGCAGACTACTAATCATCGTGGACAGCGCAAAGATGGTCGCGCAGTCCTTGACGGTCGACTGACTGTCGAAGGAGCCATGGGAGGAGTGGCTTTTAACGCACCAAGATATTGTTGTTTAATCGTGTAGTAGCTACGTTTAGTAAACTTCTAAAAGTCTCTCTTTTGTACACCCCGAAGCCGCCCCGCCCCTGCGTGTCCATGACCAAGACGGCAATCTCTTCGTTCTCTCCACAGGGAATCAGAAAGGGGCGACTCCACACCAAAATGCCGTCCGTGTCGCGTTCGCTGCCCCCTCGCCAGCTGAAGCCGTCGTGACTCGTGGCACAGTTCGACAGCCACGAGTCCGATGTTGACAACTGAAATTGCAAGAAAAATTAGTATAAACTGGCTTATTAGTATAGGAAGTAGAAAAGGTTCGCACCCGTTTCCGCCGTCCCCGTTTCCGCCGTCCCCATTTCCGCCGTCCCCTATTCCGCCGTCCCCCATTCCGCCGTTTCCCGTTTCCGCCGCGGCGTTTTTCCGCCGCCTAAAGTCCGACGAATTATAACTGTGGGACACGGACATGGACCATCGCACCTCTGCTGGGTCAATGAGTGAAATGGTGCAGCACCCTTCTATCGCGCTTTTTGTCAATGCATAGCTCTGCACTGGCGGAATCGATTTAAGTCGTCTTCTGTTCTCTGCTGTTCTCGTCGTCTTCTGCTGTTTTTCGCAACACGTTTCAATGGCGACGCCGACCTAAGGGACTGATCGATCTAGGTAACAACCAATCTCCCTATCGTCTGCAAAATGGGCCGCTCGATTGTCTCAAGAATCGTTTGCCAAAGATTCACGCTTGCCCAAAGTTATTTGAAACGTTGAAACATATAGGTGCGATGGCCCATGTCCGTGTCCCACAGTTTTAATTCGTCGGACTTTATGCGGCGGAAAAAAGCCGCGGCGGAAACGGAAAACGGCGGAAACGGGAAACGGCGGAATGGGGGACGGCGGAATAGGGGACGGCGGAAATGGGGACGGCGGAAACGGGGACGGCGGAAACGGGTGCACGCCGTAGAAAACGCATCCTACAACAGTGAAGTCGTTCGAAAATAGCGCTGTAACTGAGTGTGTAAAGTAAACTGACTGACTGACTGTGACGACTGTACGTTGACTCACTAGGACGTTGACATGGGTTTTGCAGTTGTGTTGAACTAGAAAATGCTTCTAGAACTTTTAGTTGCAGGTGAGCCATATAAACGACCCATGCCGTTTGCTATGATCGCAGGTGTTTAGGCAAAGGTTCTTCTGTGAAGTTTGTAAAGTCTCCCCGAAGAGTAGATCGACATTGGTTGCGCTATCCGAAGAAGTAAGCAAACCAGATTTGACTCAATGCGTAGTCTGCGCACATGTGCGTTATTCGAGTTGTGATTCTGCAGATCTCTCCAGTCCCAACCCCCCCCCCCCCCCCAACAGATTGGCGCCTGCGTAGAAAGCAGAGGTCTTTAGCTGCAGTTCCTAGCCGGACACTGGCATTCTAACACGTGTGGGGGACGGGAAGGAGAGAGGGAGGGGCGCACAGAGAGACAGCTGGATGTGCTTTGTAAGCGCAAAACAAATACCTTCTGGCTGGCCAGGCAAGCAAGCAAGCAGCCAAAGCACTGAGAATGCGTTAGACGAACTGGAACTCGGCTGGCAAAATTGACAACGTAAGGAACTGGAAGCTGCATATAATAACGACTGAGCGCAGGCGCGCTGATACTGCACAATGTACAAAGTACAATGGAATGTATGCACGAATAACTTCAACTAAATACCTAACGCGTTGCAAAAGTATTGGTAAATTCTCCAATAGTACAAAGCCCGTACTGTTGTTTCAGCTCGCGAGTACCCGGGACGCTATTGGAAGGGGGTACTATTGGAGGGAAATTCTACAGTACTAGCGAGAGTACCACAAATGTGAACGGTGGGTACAGCTTGTTTATTCGCGATATGATTTAGAAAAAAAATTTAGTTGGAGGGTCTGTAATGTTGCCTCAAACACCATCTTATAGCAATTGCGATGCAACAGAATGGGTCAGTAAACGGAACGGCCAATTGTGTAATTTCTGGTTGTAACCTGCACCGACAACACCTTAAGCTTACAGGGTTCTTTTCGACGTGTCGCAGATACTTCAAAAAGAAGTTGAGTAGAAAGCTTTTGCCCTTGCGGAAAGCGCCCGCCACGCTCACCACGGCCACTCGCTTGTCCGTCACCCGGTCGGATAGGAGAATCTAAATAAGTGCGGTTAGGTACCTATATATTGTTCTAAGCGCATTGGAAAGCGTCGCGATGTGTCGTGTGAAAATACAGTTACATTGTAACATAGACGGCACATTTGAACGAGCACTGTAATGCAACTAGGGCACTCAGCAGAATTCGTTCTTACTCGGTTTAGAGCCTCTTCGTTGAGCTCAAATCCGTCAGATGTTGGATTCATGCTCACGATCTGAACTGGTTCTCCAAACTCTGACGAAACTGGTTTGTAGTCCATTCTCCACGTTAGAGAAAGTGACCAACAACAAGCGCAACAAATCTCGCCTCGCCTAGAAAGCAACCCACCAATAAAGGATACTCTCGGGCAGTCGACTTGACAAAATAATGAACCGCACCAAGATATCGCCACACTCTTTTGAGCACTAGAGAGTGGGCAACGAATAGCCGATGCAGCGCGGCGCGCACCATAGTAACACACATTACTACATGAAACACAAACTAGTGAAACACAGAATCACAGTAAGACACGAGACGGAAGAGCTATGCCGGCAACACTCTCAATACCCCCTCTCAAATTAATTACATTTCCATGACAGCGCGTCGCGAAAGACCATTTCTCCACTCGAATGTTGCGTCTGCAGCCGGAAACCGCGCACGATTACAATCATAGATTGGACGACATGGTACTTTCGACTGCTGATCAATGCCGAAAGGTGCCAAACTTCGCTGCTGTGTGTACTCAAACTTCGAGTCGACATAGTTGATCAACGAGGGGTGCGAATCAATGACGGCGACCTTTTCATTGCTACGGTCGAGACGCACAATGACCCTGGGACTACGGCTGATTGATGCGGCGCACTGTCGACGCGGGTTCACGAGAGTAGCGATGTCGCTGTCAAAGGATACTGGCACCTCGTGCCACGCCCCACCTCGCACGCACGCGCGCACACACGCACGCACGCACGCGCGCACGCACGCACGCACGCACGCACGCACGTCGCTGAAATAAAGAAAAGGAAAGTCACACTATTTAGCCTTATTTTTTGACATCACCACATAGCACGAGGCGGTAAACAATTAGTTAATGAAGATCGCGCGGGTCATTATGACTATGGGGTTACCGAACCCCCGGGAGCCGCCCAACGCCGAATGGGCTTTCGGATGTGGCGTTCTGTGCTTGCCCAATGCAACTCGTGCAAGAGCAGTGTTAGAGTCAGTGACTTTGCGATTGTTGGTCCGCCCACCTGTCCACACGCGGCCTGTGGCTTCTCACAGAAAAACCGAGAGCCTTGTTTGACGCGAATCGAAAAGTCGCGCAAAAAGCGCAAGTGCAGATGGCGAGCAAGTTTCGCGCGTCGTTTGGCCCGTCTGCCCGTCTATTCTCAGCTGCTCTGTCCGCAAGACGCGTGCGTCATTGGCGCGACCGAACAAAGCTTTGCAGTTTTGAAAAGAGGAGCACGCCAGCGAGCGGACTGCCTTTCAGCAGAACCAGCTTTTCGCGAGCGCTGTTGGCGCATGCGGCGCGCCGAGAAGCTTTTGGTTTGCAAACAGTCTTGTTGTGCAATCAGCGTATAAAAATGGCACTGCGGGTCGCGACGGCATTATCTCAAGTTTACATCCGACCGCGGTATTCATAGAAGAGAGGCGCTATGCGGTCGCTCTTTGCGATTGTTGTCGCGACGACTGGCCTCTCAGCGGCCGCCATGGCGCAGAGAGACTCGCTGAACAATGACGAAATAATCTGTGCGGCGGCGAGCAAAGTGAGGTTGGGTTGAGAGGGGAAATGGCAATTTCGTTGCAGTCCACTCCACGCCAGTCGACGCATCCGGCAAGGCCGTCCACGTGGATCGGACGGTGCCGCGCTTCTCCAAGATCGACTTCCGCACGATGGGCAAGGTGCGTGTGCGTGCGCGTGTTCGTGCGTGCGTGCGGGCTACGGCGCTGTTTAGCTGACGGTGAACCAGGGCGCGGCCACGGGCATCGTCAGCGTGGACGTGGACGAGGCGTGGGAATCGATCACGGAAACCTTTGTCAGGGACGATCGGCTGGTCATCCGCTACAAGCGGCCCTACTTCGCGCGATGCATGTCCAACGGGGGACTGCTCGACCGCCTCAGAAGCAGCGAGTCCGTTCATGCCCCCCCCTCGATTCGCATCCCGTGACACGTCTTTCCACGATCTACATGCAACTTGCAGTCGATGCAAGAGCGAGTTCTCGATCACGACGGACCGTCTCGTCGACATCAACCTGAGCGGACCCGGCGACGTTGTCATGGGAGAGGGTCAGTTCGCCAGTGACAACCTCTTCATCAAGATTGCAGGTGGCTTCAGGGGACTGCAGTCTCTTGGATTCCGTGTAGCGTTCTCTGTGCATTCCCGCGTCGCAGGGCCGGGCGACGTCAGTCAGAAGCAGGTGGTGTCGGGCGAGCTGAGGGTGCAGCTCGCAGGCCCGGGCAACCTTCGCCTGTCGGGCAGCGCCGAGACGGCCGACTACACCGTGCACGGGCCCGGCACCGTCGAAGCGCAAGACTTCGCGACCTCGGACACGAGGGTGTCGGCGTTCGGTCCGGCCAGCTTCTTCGTCCACGCTCGCAACTCGCTTCGCGGCAGACTGTTCGGTGCGCGAACAGACTCGCCCACGCATCGACAGTGCCCCCCCTCAACCCACCCCCCCCCCCCCGGGCGCTTAGGTCCCGGCAATGTCGTGTACAGCGGCAACCCCAAAACCGTCGACGTCAAGACGCAGGGGCCGTTCGGCTCCGTGCGACCGGCCAGCGAAGGCTAAAGCCATTGCCGTCAGCAGGATGCCATTCCCAGAAGGCTTTTTCCTGATCCGCAAGGTACAATACTAGACGTGATTGCTTCAACTGGTCTTAAAACCGGAGAAGCAACCGGTTGTTCGTGAATTACAACGCTTTTCCACCGTGACCACCGAAATGCAGGCGTATTTTGATTTCCGTGAAAATCTGCAGTCTAGACGAGAATTTCTTGGAAACTGTGTAGGATGAAACCCTGACACTGCCCTAAGCAAAGCTCAGAAGCGCAGCTTGACCACCTCCACATGATAAACGACTAATCCACCGCTGCCGAACGCGACGCCGAAGACCGAACAGTAGGAAGTCGCTGACTTTACCACCCAACGAATATCCACCAAAGCTCCGGCCAAAGTTCGTTACGAGTACTGAGGCACCTAGAGACGTGTCGGTCTAAACGCACGCACGCACACCTGACTCTGCTCTACGCATCTCGTCCGTTCAGAGCCCAACTTGAGGTAGGTATCTTGAAAATGGAGTACTCCTGCACCGACGCGATCCTACCCACCTACCCAACACGGCTAGGCCGAAAAAAGTGTGAGAGCAACGGACGGTTGAACGATACGAACGAACCGCAGACCAGTAAGTCACGCGACCGCGACCGATGCTGAGCGAATTACCGTAGCCCCAGGCTGGCCAGCCACACTCCCGACTGCACAGCGCGGTCTATGTCAGCGTTGCGTGTTACATGCGTGCCAGAGACAAATTTATTTCCGTGACTGTGTTTCTGCGTGGCCGTCATTCACTCTCATAGCTCTCACTCTGTAAACAGCCAAGCCAATCGAGTTCGACAACACAGACTCGTGTCGTCGCACGAATCAACCGGGGTGGAGGGGAGGGGGGGGGGACTTGTTAGTCGGCCTGTCCCTTCCTGTGGAGGGGGTTCCTCAGCCGCTGAGCGCAGAACAAATCGAAGCCCTCCTGGAGCAGGGTCACCTCCTTGTCGGGGTACGGCTCCGTCAAGTACACCAGCTCGCCACTCAGATTCATTTGCTGAAAGTGGCCAAGACCTGTTAGGACACCTTTTACGGCATATGCGTTACACCGGTCAGTCTGAGGTGAGAGGAGGACCACGGACTTTAACTGGGGGGGGGACAGTTTGACCTCTCCCCACCGTTGCATAAAAAATTCGTTTTTTTTAAATTTACTTAGGAGCCATCATTAGTGCGTGTACCATGAGATACTTTTGGCCTATTCACAGTGTCAAACACAAGCAATAGTGCTTCCCTGAAGCCTTTAGAAGCACACTTAGCACCGTTTTAGTCAAATAGTGACAAATGGTGGTGTACTGTTGGGAACCCCAAAACCGGCTAAGTTGCGGTACTATCAACAAGTTGATGCATGGAGAACTACTAATTGTACCATCTAAACACTGCACAAATTAACGAATAAGTGCCGACATTCCCCCATGCACACTGGTACAGGATGTTCTACCGCAGAAAGTGCTCTCACCCCCCCCCCCCCCCAAAGATACAAGACCAGTATGGGTCGAGGAGAGACTCAGACAGACCAACCTCCGCCCTTCCACTCATACCTGCAACTGGGGTGGGGGGCTTTGGGGGCCCCACTATTTTTCCAACACCCACCCAGAATATTCGCAAAGGATTTTCCCCATGTCAAAAACGATAAAAGTGAGTAAACGTTGGTGTTTTTCCGTGCTTTTCAGTGTTATATATCATATGACCATAAAACAGCTATTAGAACACTATTTCGAGCCTATTTATACCCATTTTTGACCAAAAAGTACCAGTAGAAGCCAAAAAATGGTGGGCTACCCCACCCGCCCCCCGGTTACAGGTACGCTTTCACTCGCCTTGAAGAATCCGGCGACGTCTTCAAAGTAGAGATCGGAAATACGCAGAAGTGCGGCCTCCGTACCCTCGCCCGTCATCAGCTTCCCTCCCGTCCGGCCCATCCACTCGCTGCAACGACCAACCATATTCCGTAACGACCATAATCGGTTGCGACAATGGTTTGCCCCCCCCCCCTTTCCCCGATTGCAATCCTGCTCCCGCACGACGCATGAAAGGATCCAGAAAAAATATCGGAGGGCGGGATTTTGCAGAAGGGAGGACCCTGCTGAACCTTTTTGGATGTTCGGCTGTTTTGGCAGTGGTTTCGACACCTAATCGGTCCATTTTTGACGATTAACGAATAGAAACGGCGCCGCAGGCGAAAATTTTGCTGTTTTCGACCACCTACAAGCAATTTTATGCTGCAAACTAAGCCCACTAGGCGCGTTTCTTCTCCCACCGCCTATCCCTTTCCCCCTCCCCCCCCCCCCCTAGATTTCCGATTTCGGGAGAGGGGAATTCCCCCTTTCCCCCACCCCTGGATCCGCCACTGATGAAACAGATGGACGTTGCCAATAGCCCAACCGCGACACCTGAGAATGTCGGCGTCCTTGACGAGGGTCTTCATGTGGTGGCCGAGCAGGAGCTTCTCCGAGAAGTAGAAGTACTTGGCCAGGTCGAAGGCGGCGTCGCGGTCGCCGGCCGCCGTCCGGAGGTACTCGAACGTACCGTGGCGCGCCGCGTCTCGGATGCGGACGTGCCGACGGGGACGCAGCACCACGGGGTACAGGTGGAGAGGGTCCAGCTCAAAGAGACCCTGCACTGCACGCACGCACGCACGTACAGACATGCATGCGTGATTTGTGGAATAGGAGGCGTGCGAGTGTGGTGTAGTGGTTAGCATCCAGGACATAGATGGGCACAGCCCGGTCACAGCCCGGAAATTTCCGGGCTGAAATCTTGGAGGACTTCGCACTTCGCAGCAAAAAATTGGAGGACTTCGCAACGCTTGTGCTGCGAAGTCCTCTGGTAGATAAAAGGACTTCGCCATAGCAAAAAAAAGTGAGGACTTCGCAGCTGCGAAGTCTACAGCTCCGTTCCAGGCCAGTGCACAGACTATATTTGTGAGGACAAAACTGAGAGACTTCGCAGAACTTTTGTTAGCCTATTTCACACTGCGAAGTCTCTAATTGGTCAGAGGAAGCTCGCATTTTGCTGAAAGCTTGAAGTCAGCATGCATTTTGCACTGTGAAGTCCAAAGTCCATAGTGAATGAAATGACTTCGCAGTTGCAACATTGGGGAACTGCTGCGAAGTCATCCTATTAGGTGGAAGGAGGACCTGACATCATAGCTGTAGAAATTGGTGGACTTTTGAGAGAGCGCATCTAACTATGGAGCTCACATTGTACATTTGTAGGAGTTTTTATTATATGTTCTCAGCAAAGTTGGTATTTGTGGCCTCTAAAGTCTAAAGGGCATGTTGCTGTAGACATAACGAGAATTTTTGTTGTAGAATGTGCAGAATTTCGGCGCTTTTTTTAAGTAGATTTATGGGGTTTAAACCACAGGTGTACCTGAGTAGGTTGTAGGTAAGGGCCACCCCTTCACCAGCTTCGGTCAATCCTGCTCAAAAAGTAGGACCACCCCCACAGCTTTAGTCAATCCTGCACTGACTGCAGGTGTTTTTCAGGCCTGTGGTGAGCAGTATTTATTGTCCAAATATCAAAAATTTCGCCTGCGGCACTGTATTTTACGTACCTACAGACCATTTGAGTCTTTCGAGCGCATTTTTGTCCAAAAATTCACCAAATTTTGCCTGCGGCGCTGTGTTTTCAGCATACACGAAGCATTTTCTAGGTCATTATTGAGGCTGGAAAACGAGAAATTTATCAAATTTGGCCGTGCAGGTCACCCCCATCGACTTTTGAAAAATCCCAGATTCACCACACCCCCCCAGTTACGCCTCTGGTTTAAACGCACAAAAGCTGTCGTTTTTGCCTTTTTTAGCACTTTTTGGACAATTCTGACAACGTTTTTTTAGTTTCCTCGTCAAAGTCTGCACTTGCTTGAACTTCATCTAAGTATCACAACAATGATAGCAAAACTATTGTAAATTTTTTGAAGTGCA
Organism: Paralinhomoeus sp. GSCO2_6; assembly: GCA_030248085.1. Taxonomy (NCBI): domain Eukaryota; kingdom Metazoa; phylum Nematoda; class Chromadorea; order Monhysterida; family Linhomoeidae; genus Paralinhomoeus; species Paralinhomoeus sp. GSCO2_6. The sequence goes on from JASAMY010003803.1 coordinate 42,401, forward strand.
CTTTACCCTGAAGCAACCCCAACGAGAAGATGTGGAGATATGGGGAGAGGGTGGAGGGACTTCGCAGCCAGGCCAAAAATTTCCGGGCTGAGCACTTGAGCGTGCCCATCTATGATCCAGGACCGGAAACCCTGAGACCTGGGTTCGAATCCCAGCACTGCAATCGCCTTTTTTCCACAACTCTTCAATGCATGCAGAAGAGGTAATCCCGCGGATTTCTGAGGCCGGTCCGGCATCTTGATTTAGGGAGGCAAAACTGTACGCCATGCTATGCATGTACGGAGGTTGAGATTTGAGCGGGGAGAGGGTTGCTGGGGGGGGGGGCAACGTTGCCGTCTGGGGTCTTCCAGTCGGGAACGCCCCCCCCCCACGCCAGCTGGTAAATGTATCGTATCGTATGGTGGCACGCAGCCGTCTAGTGTACGTATTGGTTCCATCACCATCAATATTCATATTCTACGCCCGCCGCGCACCTGTCCCAGAGTGAGCGACTCCCCCGAGGCCGTCTGTCCGTACTTCTCAATGGCCTTTCGATACTTGACGTCTTGGGGCGCGAGCAGGCCCTCGGGTAGAAATTTGTCGAGCGGCACGGATACTTTCTCTCGCTTGCCAGCGTCAAAGGCGTCCCAGTGGATCAAGGTGCCATTGGGCTGGGGCAGGTAAAAGTCGAGCAGCATGCTGAGGTGGTGGTGCCAGAAGCGCTGCGGCTTGCGCAGAAAGGGCGCCTTCAGGAGCTTGCCCAACTCACTAAATCGCTATTACGTTAATACCGCTAGTACATTGTAGACATGGAAAGCAGTACGGTGATTACTGTACTGACGTGTATAATGTTGTCAGTCGAGTATTTCGGGTCGGGGGTCGGTACTCGGTCCCCACTGGGGGGGGGGGGTCCAGGGTCAGGGGGGGTATCCAGCAGAAGTGTGGCGCGAGAGGATAGCTTTCCAGGAAATGGAACAAAATTGCGTCAAAGTAGGTACTTTCCTTCATCGAAAATACAGTGAAAAAAATTACGTTTGTTCTGCGATCACTGCGATCAGTTTTGTGATCAGAAGTACTGCAAAGGAGCAAGTACTTAAGCAAGACAGTCATTTTTGCCACTATAAACAGGTTGAAAAAAATTTACACAGCTTCTGGTGGAGGTTGGGGATTCACCCTACATGCTGGGAACGTACGTTACAAGATTAACGGACTTTTTAGACTTGTGCGCTGAAGCGAGCAAACGCGCTACACAAACCCGGCAGTGAGTAGGAGGACGAACTTGACATCTCCGAATCTGTACATGGAAATATCGTCGACGCCCGTGTGGTGGGCGAGCAGGGAGAAGTACAGTCTCTTCAGGAAGTCGTCCTGCTTTTTGAGGGGCGGAATCCCGAACACAGTCAGAGACCTCTTCCCTGAAATTGTTCCTGTGTGCGTGCGTGTGTGCCTGTGTGCGTGCGTGTTCGCGTTGTGTGTAGGTGCGTGCGCCCCGGCCGAACCCTCTGGCGCGCCCAGTGGCTCGGGCGCGGATAGCAGTAGTTCGTCTTGGGGGTCCACTTCTTGTCCAGCCCCTCCAAAAAGGCGCGCGTAAATGTCGCGCGCCGCCGAGCGCCGACTCAGACGCGCCGGCAGCGAGAGCAGCCGACTGAAGTCCTGCTCGTAGACCTGCACGCAATCGGAGCGGTCCCGAGATCCGGCCTGAATGGTGGAAATCGATCCATCAATGATTCAGTGATGCAGAGAGGCACAGGGAGACGATGCACGCACGCACGCACGCACCGTCCGTTTGAGCAGACTGAGCCGGTCGTCCTGACGCCACTCGTCGGCCGCAGCGCGCGTGCTACAGAGCAGTACCAGTCTGTCGACAGTTCCTGCGATCAACGCGATTAATTAGAAAATGCACAAACATTTAAAAAAAAATTAAATTACCATTATTGAGCACGTTGGCCACAAAGTCAAAATTGGACGCGTTGAACAGACAGAGCTGGTGGAACGCGTCGGGCGGCCTCTCCGCCAAAGGGGACAAAACCAGCTGACGAATGAGCAGCTCTAAATCGCAAACGAATTTCGAAAAATTTCAAAATTTAATTCTCAATCCAACCGTCCAACTCCGGCACGCGCCAGCTGCAGCCTTCCACCGACAGGCCGGTCGACAGCCATTCTTTGAGCGGAAAGTACGAGGCGCCGGGCGTCGGCAGCGGTCGATCTGCCGACTTTTCTGTCGATGACAACTGTTGTTGTTGCTGTTGTTGTTGGTCTGTCCACTTTTCTGACAAGCGGATCTGTTGACTGCCAGCAGTGGAACTGCAGCCAGAGGGGGGCCAGGCATCCGGATCGAGATCGGAAGTAGAAATTCGATCTTCGGAAGTTGATAAAGAAGCCTGCCGACCGACAGCGGAAGACGGCTGCCGACGGACGGCTGGGAGAGCGTCAAGTACTCGATATTTATTTTAAATTTGGAAACGGCCGGCATCATCATATATAGGGTGTCCAGGGGAATTGGGACAGGGCTACAAGTCGTTTCCCCCCTACCGTTTCCCCCCCGGACGTTTCCCCCCGTGGTCGTTTCCCCCCCCCCCCCCCGCGCGCGCGGGGGCAGACATCTATTTTTATTACTAATGTTTCTATTGTACTCAACAATTTTTCTTCAAGGCGGTATGCATAAACGACACAAATGACATGGTACGCGGCACGCCGCTGTTGGTCCTAAAGAAAGAAATAGACTTTGGAGTTCATTTGGAACAGCTGCGGCATACGGGTGCGTTCATTTGCGTTCGAGTGAACTTCGCGTATTGCACCATGCGTTCTATAACGCGTTGACTCCTGGGCATTCGTTCGCCAAGTTGCACCCGCCCGCCGTTTGGGAGGGACTGATAGCGGAGCTGCTGTCGTCCACTCTTTCCAAGCGACTGGTGATAATATGCTTCATGTCACTTTTGATCAATCAAACTTTTTATTGATGAACACACAACTGAAACAGTGACACGTTATTTTACACGCCCTAGTCATATACCTAGCATCCTCAGCAGCAGGCGATCAGTCGCACATTTTGCGCTGTTTGAGTTGACTCTTTTGACGATTTGATTGAGCTCGGGCGCAAGCAGCAGGAACGAGGGTCCCATTACTTTCTTTTTGTGTGTGACAGACAACAACGACGTTGTCGTTTAGCAGCACCATCTGCCTATATTAAAAAAAAATTGGCCGGGGGGAAACGACCGGGGGCAAACGGCAGGGGGCAATCGTGCGGGGGGGGGAACTGGTAGGGGGGAAACGACCGGTTACGTTGGGACAGGGGGGGGGGGCAGGCGCGGGGGAAAGGACTAAATCTGGATTCTGGATTGATGAGATGAATCAAAATTTCCCCCATTACTCCCTTTACGTGGGCAAGAAGGAGGGGGTCGTCCGAATCTTTCGGGGTAGGGCCGCCTCTGGGGGTGGGGATAATCAATGCCCAGGATACCATTTACCTGTCGGCTTCGACGATGTAGCGTACGAGTCCGCCTCCGTGGTCAGGCCTTGGGCCAGTTCGGCGGCGATTTGCTCCTCCTGCAGGCCGGTTTCTGTCGAGAGAAGTTGACGGAACGCCGCCGAGGGGGAGAACAGCTGATCCACTGCTGGCGGCATCGGCTGTCGCCGCCCAACGGTTGTCGAAGAAGCAGCGACATTGTCGCCACACGGTGGGCTGCTGAGTCCACTGTCCTCGGCCAGCAGCAGCTGTCGGAACTCTTCGGATGGCAGCAGGCCGGCTGCCGATGAGGCTGTCGTCGGCAACTGGTGACCGTCTTCAGAGGTCACGAGTCGACAAGAGTCAGACGCCGAATGTCGGCGCTCATCGACAGCTGGAGCTTCGACACGCTCGCCGGCAGAACGACTCGCGGTCGGCGGCGGCAGCGTGCGTCGACAGTGTTCTTCCTCGACGACCAATTCGCGAAACAAGTCCGACGGCAACGCAGATGGTGTCGACGAGTCAGCTCTATCGGAAGCTGTCGAAACGATAGGCTCGGCAGACTCTACAGAGGCGGCGTCCAGCTTGTCCGTCCAGTGACGTAGGTCGGCCGCGGAAATGGCGCCTCCGGCGACAGCGCTACACAGTCCGCGTCGGCGCCGACAGCTGCCGATAACACAAGGCGCTGACAAGAAAGAGGAGGAACTTGTCGACGACGAAGTGTCGACGGAGGAAGATTGTTTCCTCTGTTTGCGCCAGCCGGTGAGCACGATCCGCTTACCCGCGCCCAACAGACGCGTCGCAGACTGCGACATGTTCCGCTAATTGGGGCTTTTGGCCTTCAATACTTCTATTTTAGAATGTGATTCGATTCGATTCTCTTAGCGAATGAATTCAAGGGAAACCTAGGCTATTAGTAAAAGCGAATTACGAATTGCGAATTTTGAATTTTGAATTTCGACTTCGGTATACTGTACTTCCAACATTTAAAATTTGATTTTTTGTACTGTATTTGAATAATTCAGCGCTCGCTGTGCTTCCGTCTCGGAAATGCGGTTCATCGCCGCGCGTTCTGTGGGCGACAGCGGCGGCGATGCCGACGGACGAGTTTCTTGCTTCGAGCTTCAAAAATTTTGAAAAAACATATGTGCACATATCCGCTTGTGTCTATGTGTCATTATTTGTGTGTATATGATGCATTCAATGCTGAAGTGCAACTATTACAAGCGCTGTGTCGCCTGTCACTGTTGAATCGCACTGTGTGTCAATTGCTAGTTGACAGTCTTGCTCGACGAGAAAGCCACAGCGGCTAACTAAACTAACTGCGGCAGCGCCCACCCACACAGCGAGGGCTCGGTGGCGATGGTGGGGGCGGCGATACGCCAACGAACGCTTCGTCCAAACTCGTGGAGTGGGCGGCGTTCAGCACGTGTTCCAAGGTTCACTCATTGTATTGGGCCGACAGCGAAACGTGCGCTCGAAGGGAGAAGCGGTTACGCGTCACACGACACACATCACTGCAGCTAGGTCACCCACGCGACCCAAAAGAGGTCGACAATCGACATGCAACGCAAAGCCTGGTAGAGGCAACGGCCTAAGCGACAACACGAAACAGAGTGACGACGCTAATGTACAGCTGCTCCAGGGCCCTGAGGAGGGAGGGGAGGGTCACCGGAAAAGGTTACGAGAGTCCACCAGGGCGGGCGTGAGGAGATTCCCACCCACATGGGCACGTCATCTGGTTCCAGCGTGTCGGAGGGCACCTGACGGGTTCGGCGGTCGGCGGCGTCAGTCGAGCGCTTACTGGACGCTGTCCGCGACGCGGCCGGGCGCGCGGTCGAGGCGCGTCGGCAGGCGGACGACCGCGTGCTCGGCCACCTCATGGCCTACCGGAGAAGGGCAGAGAGGCGAGCGCACCCGCGGACGACAACTTCCGTTCCAGGACGCGCAGCAGCTCGGTAGCGGACGACGCTGAGTCGCTGAAACCTAGCGTCGTCACCATCGAGCCCTGTGGTGTGAGGCTCCTTGACGACGTACCTTGGCGCGTGTCAGCAAGCGTCGGACCGCTTTCTTCGGTGTCGGCGTCGTCATCAGCCTCGTCGACGTCAGCAGGTACATCGCCGTTGAGCGACAGAAGCGGCTGAATGAATTGTTGAAGTTTGCTTGGTGGAGTGGTCGCGTCGCACGAGTGGTCGCCACCCCACCTGCCCGGCGGCAGCCTCACAAGCGCTCGCCATCTCCTCCGCCGTGTCTCCTGAAAGTGATTCACGCTTTGTTTTGACAATTTCATTCTTGTGAAATCAGGGGTGGGGACCGCCACAACCCCTCCCCCTGGGGGACTGAGAGGGGCGGAAGTGACTAACCAGTTCGACTCCCACATGAATCTCGCGCGTTTGTCCGACGCCAGTGCCGAACCGCAGGAGAGGAGTGGCTCCAGGTGAAGACAGGAGTCGGCGGCGTCGGCCAGGGCAGGGCGCTGGACGGACCGCGGTGGTCAGAGATCCAGAGATTCCCAAGAGATCAGCAACTTACGCGATTCTTTTGACATTCTTGTAGGTGAGGTTGGCGTCGAGCAGGAAGCGGAGTTCGTTGGGCCCAGCTCGCTGTCGTCAGAGAGGACGGAGAGCATCGCGTCGGCCTCGACTCGAGTTCCAGGCCTACCACCACCAAGTAGTTTCCACTTCCTAGAACATCCAACTTTCTTCATTGCGAATTTGTCGGCACAGAGATAAGTTTCGCAACGAAATTAAATTTTATCTCACCACGCTTTCCCGGAATTTATAAAATGAACATTCACAATTTCTTGGTAACTTTCCAGATAGTAAATTCCTCTTGACATGCAAACAATGCACGCGTTCTATAAACGACGTTCACCAAAATTCAAAATTCAAAATTCAAAATTCGGAATTCGTAATTCGCTTTTACTAATAGCCGAAACCCTAAGCTCAGTGAACCAGTGAACCAGTGAACCAGTGAACCGAGAGAAACACACCATAATATTTTAAATGCGTTGACGCTCAGTGCTTAACCGTAAAATACTAACAACGCGATCACACACAATAGGCTTAGGCTAATAGGTAGGCTTAGACTCAGGATTTAGGTTCGGGTTCGTGCGAGCGTGCCCGTGTGCGCGTTCCTGTGCGCGTGCACGTGCGTGCTTCAGGATTGCCTTAGGCTTAGGCTTTTGCTTAGGCTTAGGCTTCAGGCTTGCGCAAGCGCGCACATGTCCACATGTCTGCGTGCCCGCGCGCATGCGTGCGCGCCTGAACGCGTGCACGTGCGTGCGCGCTTGTGCGTTTGTGCGAGCGTGCGCGCGTGTGAGCGTGCGGGCGTGGGTGTCCTTGTGTATCTGTGCGGTGCGTGCCTGCGCGCGTGCGTGCATGTGCTTGTGTGCGTGCCGCGCGTGCGTGCGTGCGTGCGAGGGTGCGTGCGTGCCTGCAGAGAGCACGTGCGTGCACGCCCATGCGCGCGTGCATGTTAGGTGTGCAGGCATGTGGACATGCGCGCAAAAGCCTAAGCTTAAGCTTAAGCCTAAGCCTAAGAAATAAAATAAAATACAACTATAGGATTACTTAGATTAACCTATTGTAAAAATTGTGGCGTGTGACGCGTTGTTTTAGTATTTAACGGTTGAGCAACGAGAGTCAACGCATTTAAAATATTATGGTGCGTTTCTCTCGGTTCACTGGTTCACTGGTTCACTGGTTCACTGAGCTTAGCAGCGGTATTTTAAGAGCGGGCGTCCGCCCACCGGTCGCCGACCGGTCGTCCGCGACCGGGCGGGCGGGCGAGTGCGGAAGCGTATTTCAGAACACCCGCCCGACCGGTCGCTATGCGCTGAGGGAGCGCTCAAAAGAGACCACGTTAAATTCGTACCGTCGCAAAGTTCATGATTAAACAAATATGGAAGATGTCGTTGTCGACAAATTTTTCGCACTGTATGAAGGTCTCGTGGGCGGCGCTGGTGCTCGCGGAGACGAACTGGGTCTTTATCCGCTAAAATTCTTCAGCTACGTTGGCAAATCGATGGCGAAATGAAACGTGAGAGCCGATCGACGCCAAGTTCTCGCCCGATTCCGAACGAGACGAACGCTCGACAGGCCAGGAAGAACACGTGGCAGCGCGGGCCAACACGCAGATGACGATATTGAAGGAATAAATGGAGAGTTGATCAATTTGATTTCGTTTGTGTTTACGATATGTGCTGTGACTGAATATGTGAATAATTTTATGTTGACGATGTCGTTGTTCTTGCAAATCACACGGCTCAATCAATGTGCGCGCATGATCACACAATTGCATCACTCACAGTGCGCCATCGCATCACGATTGCAAACAGTGCCCACCATTCTACTCATACTCTTGTCGTGGACAACGTGTTGTCATGCCATTGTTCAACCAGTGGGTGAAGCAGGCTGCAGCAACAGATGCGCAAGTGCAGCAGCCGTCAATCGCGCTTTTCCTTAAAATAAAAAGTTACAAAATTACAAATTTACAATACAAATTAAAAAAGTTACAAAAAAATAAATTCTAACAAAAAACTGAAATTTTTTATGCAACCCTGGCTGCTGAACTGTCGCTAAGGGATCTCGCAGATGTCGATGTCGATTCTCCCAGTCGTCCTCTTCGCCGCTGCTCTCGGAAGTACTGACAAAATCCGCCATTTTTTCGCTTTTTTTGCACTGGTGGTCGAGCAAAGAGCACGACCGATTTTTTACCGGTCGCCGACCGCCGCCCGACCACTCGACCGGTCTTAAAATACGATTTTTTTCCAAACGGTCGAGGACTAGACGCCCGCCCGATATTTTCCGGTCAAGTGGGCGGGCGACCGCTCTTAAAATACCGCTGTAGGTTTCCCGAATTCAAATGGAAATTTCTGGCAACTACTATTCGATGCACGCAATGCATACAATGCGTACGATGCTTGCAGAGCCAATGTCTAAACACGGGGATCACGAGGACGCTTAGGTGGATAAACTAAGCCATCCGCATCGCGACCAACGCTTCCTCCGGCTGTAGGATTCTTCCTTCAGTAGAAGCGGTCGTCCTCGTCGAAGTCGAAGTCGAACTCGTCGCTGTCGAAGTCGCCCGCCGACTCGTCGACACGCGGCCGACGAGCACGGCCGCCGGGGCGGCGGCCTCCTCGCCGGTTCTGCACGGCGGAGCCGTCGGCGCTGCTCAAACTGCCATTCGTCCACTCCTCCACCCGCACGTCGACGACGCTCGGCCGGCCGCGGTAGACTACGTCCGCGGGCCCTGCAAGGGGACACGCGCACAGGGGTATGTCATTGATTTTGCGCGCCCGCGACCGGCCAACCTTCAATCTTGCCGGTGATCGAGTTGGCGACGTTCAGGTGGACATCGGCAGCTCCAGGGATGTCAATTTGGGCGTCGACGGTAGGAAAGTCGGCCGCGAAGACGTCAGCCGCACCGTCGATGTTGTACACCGCCTCTCGGGCGCTGCCTCTCAGCCACAGGTTGGCCGAGCCGCCCGCCTCGACCGTCAGCTTGCCGGACACGACCTGATTCTGCGTGACGTCACCGGCTTCTAAAGTCCCCTTTGCCCGCTTCGATTCCACTTTTGGCAACAGTCGTAAACGAGTCGGCTCACCGTCAACCTTGATTCTCAGGTCGCGACTCCTGAACTGCCCACTGCCCATGTAGACGCTTCCGGCGCCGGCCACGTGAATGTCCACGAGACTGGCCGTCGTGACGGTGACGTTCAAGGCGCACTTCCGAATCGTAATCGGTCTGACGCGGAAATTGTAGCATCTGGGGTAGTAGCCGCGTCGGAAGTGGACGACGAGCCGGCCGTCCCGCACCGACGTCTCCACGTAGGGCTCCCAGGCCGCGTCGACGACCATGACAAGCTCGCCCGTACTCACACCTTGGTTGACCGTCACCTGGAGGCGTCGTCTGATCCACACGCACGCACGTACGCAAGCCCGCACACACGCCCGGCCGCCGCACGAACGGACGCACGCAGTTTCTGCACGACCTCAGCAGTCCATCCATTATTTATCCGAGTGAGAAACCAACGTCAATGACACTGTGGACGGCGAGCTTGTCGAACTGTTCCACCCTACGGGTCACGCGCACCGCTCTTCCTGCCGAGTCCACTGGGCTCTCATTCACTAAATTTACGAATTCGCACAAGTTTTCGTCGCTTGACGTGTCGTATCTAGACTCCAATAGCGTCACAGGGCACTCTACTTCAACCTCTCTTGAACTGGGGCACTATTAGAAAAGGCCCACTGTTGAAGCGGGCTTCTATTGTTTCAACCTCAAAAATATTATGCCGAAATTCACAAGCCGTATCTTTCGCTGCGCAAAGGTACTATTGGATGGGGGTCCCCGCCTTATCGTAGGGGTGCCATTATTTCGGTATTCTACACATGAGCGAGGTAGGCCTCGTCTACCGTAGCTCTGCGAGTCGACGGCCATGACGCAGAGGCAGGCTACGAGCACTCTCATCGTTCGCGAATCAGCGACCCAGTCAGTGGCCGTACTTGCGCTGGAACCTTCTTCGCGCCAAAACTGATGCCTTGCTTGCGCGTATTTGCTTTTTAAAACGAGCGAATGTCCGCTTACACCTATGTATGCTTTCCTGGCTGCGTGGTTTAGGCTTGCACAGCAGGCAGTATGTATATTATTTCGCGCGTCACTATTTTGCCCCTTTTTCATAAGTACACCTCCATCCTTTGTTCAAACAATCGGTTGGCTTTGTTCAAACAAAGTGGCTCTGCCCGTCCCGGACCTGACGTAACAGTTTCGTGTCGTGTGAACTTATGCGCCCCCTGGAGAGGGACGCTTCCGGCCTTCCGCGACAGGGCCGCCGCTTGGGACCTAGCCCGCCAAACGCCTCGATTTCGATTTGTCCGGCTGTTCCCGACAGAAAGCTGTATACTCAAGGGTCTCGTGCGAAATTCCTAAAAAAATACAGTATGCAATATTTTAACGGCTCACCACCACGGGCAGTCGCCGCGGCGCCGCGTCGTCTCGGATTTGTTCTAATGTCGCATGCGCATGCTGCAGAACCACTGGGATGAGCGGGTGCGCGCCCGAGCAACCGAACGCCATAGTCGTTTACTTCTAGAACAACCGGTCCGACCGTTGAGCGTCTTTTTGCAACAAAAAAATTAGAGATATTTGCAGGAACCAAGGAGCGCAACGCTTATCGGCGTTTAAACAATGCAACGACTCCTGAATACTCCATGAAATTCGCACGAGGCCACTGCGTTTGAGGCGCCCCTCCATGCAAAAGCTGAAAGTTGGTCAAGTCTTTCCGGCGGGATCCGGAAAACCCGATTTCCAAGGGACAGGGCGGCGCGCGTTCCGTCCAGCAACCGATGGCGGCCTCTTAGTTCTGCGGATCCCTCCGTGTTTACCTACAATGTACGTCCGTGCGTCGTTCGCGTCGCTCTTGCGATGGGGGCAGTGGGGTCTGCGTGTTATGTATCCATGCCATCCATCCACGCCACGCCGTCGCCATTTGCGCGTCTGGGTGTCGGGTGACCCACCAAAGCGCGCTGCGCGTATCGGGTTCTATCCTACTACACAACTTATCTAGTAGGTACAAAGCTAACACGCCATTCCAACTGTGCTCAAACGCTGACCAGCGACTAGACTACACGTTTGCCAAGCCGTTTTACCGAACCTTCGAAAATAACTATATAGGTTCTTGAACGAGCCAAACATTGTGCTGGCCGGCAAAAACAAAAGTTTGAAACAAATGTCGACGCCTCAATTGTCGTTTGACATGGTCACTCCAGAAGAAGTGGAGCGCTTTTACGACGACTGGGCAAAAACGTACGAGGACGACATTGTCAACAAACTCGGGGTTCGTGCTATGTCGTGCAATTTGGGTTTTTGAAAAACAAATAAAATGGACCACTAAATTGATTTGTTTTGAACAGGTTGCCCGGCCCTCCTGTCGCACCTTTCGACAAAGCATGCCCTGGGTCTGACGTCGAACCGATAAAACCAAATTTTAACCACTTGTAGCAAACAGTCTAACTTAGATTTTGCGACCCCTTAACCATATCTCTGCAGTATTTCAAAGCTACACGTTTGCAAGCAGAATGTTGCGTCTTTTTAATTAATAAATTTTTATTTTTATCTAAAAAATCGGTTTGCCCTGCTTTAAGTCTTTGCAATTGCCAGCCCGTCCATTGCCATTCAAATTTCAGAGCGTCACTCACAAGCATCTGGCCGAGGTTTGCAAAAGGCATCTGGGCAAGAACGACCACATTCTAGTCGTGGGGGCTGGAACTGGTAAGCTGGTCAGCAGCCATAAGATGGAACAGAATGAAAATGCAACTTTAGAATAGTTGAGCAGGGTTCACAGGGAAAGGTGATTTTTTCAACCCTTTCTGAGAAAAAAAATTCAGGTTTGGACGCACTGGCGCTGCACGCTGCAGGCTTCCACAACATGGACGGTCACGACGGGAGCGACAAGATGCTGGACGAGGCGAGAAAGTGAAGTGCATCAACACTAGCGGATCCAAAGGGGGGGGGGGGGGCGGGGGGGCATGCCCCCACCTGTCGTGGTCGGCAAAGGGGGGCAGGGGGGGGGCAGGCGTTGGGGGCAGAGAAGGGGCTGGGGGCAGTGGTTCCGGGCAGAGAACGTCGCGGGGGCAGGCAAAGGGGGCAGAAGGGGCCAAGACGAGAGGGAAGAGGGACAAATCGGGCTAATATTGGCCTATTTCCCATGGATTTACGCACTCATAACCTGAAAATGTTTGCCTGCGGCGCTGTAGTGTATGGACGACTGCGTTTGGACTAAGGTTTTGGTTCTATATATTGTGCTTCAGCTCGCCCATCCAAAATAAAGATGCACGTAAAGCACGTAAAGGGGGGCAAGGGATGCAAGCTGACCTAATGTGACTGTTTTGCCCAACAAAATAATGTTCATATAGGTTGGGAAACCCAAATTTTCGCCTGCGGCGCGCACTTTTGTGCCTACTTTTTTTGGCCCCAACTAATGCTAAATTCCTTGAAATTCTAAGGAATGCGGCAGCTAAGATTGAAAATTTTCGCCTGCGGCGCGATTTTAAAAATTCGAACAAAATGTCTCACGTGTTCTACTAAAAACAACCTAAAGAACCGCAAAAATACAAATTGTGTGTTTGTACCGCCACTGCCTGTTTTAAGTGTTAAAAAACATGCGAAAAAGTGGGCTGTGGCGCCAAACGCGCGAAATCTAGCTCTCCAATTGAAATTTAAGCCGAAAAAAAATTTTGAGCTTGCCCCCCCCTGTCAAAAAATCCTGGATCCGCCAGTGTGCATCAATTGTCAATTACTGAAACGTTCCACATCAATAAAGCTTCACAGGAAGCAGCTCTTCAAAGAATGCTGGCACGAGAGGCTCGTGCCAGACAGTCTCTCGCAGCACTTCAAGTCGAACCATTACGACGCCGTCGTCTGCGTCGGTGAGATTCGGTTGCTATTTCTTTTTCTTTGTCGAATAGGTATGTATGTACTTGCCGGCTTGCAGGCTGCTTCGTTCCCGGCTGCCTGGACGAGCGTCACCTGCAGGCCTTGGTGGATCCAGTGAAACGAGGCGGCACGCTGGTGATTTGCACGCGGGAGGTCTTCCTCACGCCTCCCCCTAAGGAGGACTTCCCCAAGGCCGACTACAATTATTACCTCGAGAAGCGAATGGAGAAGCTGGAGCAGGAGGGGAAACTGAAGAGGCTGGAACGCACGCGCTTCCAGGAGTACTCGGACGGATACCCCAGAGTCTTCTTTGTCCACAAGGTCCTTGCCTGAGAAGAATTCCCACAGCAGTTCCGTGTGAATATTGGTGGGTGACCGGAGTTTCGATTTGCAATACCTCCTGCGCGTATGTGCCGCACCCACCGTAAGCGTTCTGGAAGGCCGCCGTTGGTGCGCCACTGTATTTGTGTTGTCAGCAGCGAAATGGCGTAGGGTGCCGCGTAAAGCGAACGGGAACATCGAAGCAACAAAGGAAGTGGGAGACCAGTAACGTACATAGGTAATGAGACGTCTGTGGTCTTGTAGTTTTATTCAGAACAGGCAGCCGCCGTGCCCAGAAACACAAACTCCACCACACCGCCCTGCTGTCGGCGCTGCAACCAACCTACGGGGGATCGGGACTATTTGGCGCGGACTTTTTGGCGCGTAACTTTTTGGCGCGGACTTTTTGGCGCGGACTATTTGACGCATGGGACTTTTTGGCGCATGGGACTTTTTGGCGCATGAGGATTACATATTTGGCGCATGGTGATTTCAGGTTCAATAACTCTGAGTCTGTGCATGTAAACAGTAGCTGTCAAAAGTGGTCAATGGATGGAATCGGCAGACCCGAGCAAGATTGAGGTCGCCTTGGCCGCTACCTCCATGGTGTAGGATGTGGCCGTGCACACTGTCTCTGTGGGCGCTGCCGCTGCCGCGCTGAGCTCTGATGGGCTACCGTTTGTGGGCACCTCAGCCGAGGGTGAGGCGCGGCTGCGGGCTAACGCTGCCAACACCAAAGCTGTGCTGAGCCACAACCGCATCAAAGTGCCAGCCACGTCTGTGAATGTGTCGGCGTCTACTCGTCCCATCTACGCCACATGACAATTGCCGAGGCGATCTGGTCGCCACGGCATCGTCCACAATAACAATTACTACTCTGAGTGGACAGCCACTCTTTACTTATCGTTTAACATCATTATCAATTTTTCATAACCGCATAGCCGCTCTTTATCATAGGAGTCATTGAACTTAAAATCCTCATGCGCCAAATAGTCCCATGCGCCAAAAAGTCCCATGCGCCAAATAGTCCGCGCCAAAAAATCCGCGCCAAAAAGTTACGCGCCAAAAAGTCCGCTCCAAATAGTCCTAAACCCAACCTACGGTTCGGCCGCACCGCGGCGAAGCGATCGCGATTGCCAAAATCGATCAAATATTCGAATTATCGGAGTTCAGGTTCTCAACGCAGGGAGAGGAAATTCGGAAATCCGGTCGACAACAAAATTCCGCCTACATGTACCTCGACTACGAACGAACCATCGAAATCTCATCGCTGGGCGATAGAAGAAGTTACGCGCCTCTTTCGATTTCGAGCGATGAGAGGTTTATCTGCTGATGAGAGGTATTGACATCAGCAAAATCGGGTAGGCGGACGGCGGACGCGGCGAACGCGAACATCAACACAACAACAGAAAGAGGGAGACCAGCAACGTACATACATGACCTCGAGCAGCACGTTTGTGGTCTGTAGTTTCAATCAGAACAAAACCGTGTTCCGTCGCGTTGTGTCAGCTCTCCCTTTCTCTGTCAGTCACTGGCCGGGCTTGCAGCGGCAGATGGAGGCGAGACGTCGTCGGCAGGCGGCACGCAGCGCGCGGCAGCAGACGAGCAGCGCGTACGGGTTGTTGCAGGTGAGAAGGACGTGGCAGAGGCTGACCAGAGGTAGGAAACTCTCGCCGTCGGCCGTACTCACGGCCAGAATGATGGAGAGAAGCGAGAGCCAGCAGATGAGCAGGTTGACGAGGCCGAGAAGGGCCAGCTTCCTGCTCAGCACCAACTGGGTGGACTGCCTGAGGCTGTGGCGAGCAGCGGCGGCCACACGCGCACGCACGTACGTCCTTGCAAACACGCACGCACGCACTCAGAGACACGAGCTCCCCACCGCCCTGCTGTCGGTTGGTGCAGATCTTGCAGAGAATGGCAACGTAGAGAAAGGGCTGGACGACGCACTGGACGACGAGGATGAGTAGCGACGCGGGCAAGGCCACTGCGCTGTAGACGTCCGTGGCTGGCACGGACACGGACACGTGGCTCGAGTTGGCCAGCCGCTCGTAGCGCAGAGCCGTCGGCCAGACCACCGGGAAGAAGAGGGACGGCACCAGCCACTGCGTCGCGAGGCACAGACGCAAGAAGCCGCGCGACCAGATCTCAACGTCGAGCACACGTGCTAGAGCGCCATTCGACCACACGGTACATGCAGGCAGGAGCAAAGGACCCGAAAGAAAAACAGGAATCAGTCAGAGTCACCATATTGTGTCGGAGGGGCCGACATATGGCCGTGTATCGATTGAGCGCCAAGAAGAAGAGGCCGAGCATCTGAGAGCCGGTCAGCTGGAAGCTCAGGCCTGCGCCGAACTTGGTTGCGAACTAAACCCGTTTGTTTGCTGTATCTAAACTTAAGAGCGTAGCATTCATCATTTTTTCGTGAATACCGGATCGATGCTCGCGTAGAAGTCGTAGAAAAAGCCCCAGCGTCTAGAGGCGGCGTGCGTTGCTCGTTTGTTGTTTCGTGTACAAGAGGTACGTATACTCCCCAACCGGCCGGCAATGCAGAGGCACGCACGCACGCACGCCGCCCCTGAAGTTGCTCAGACTCCACATGCTGGCGAAGTTGGCGAAGTCGACCGCGCCCGCCGAGAGGACGAGCGCGAAGAAGGCCGACCGGAACAGCTCTCCCTCGGCGCCGCCCCCTCCGACTCGACGCCGTCGCTCGCGCCACACGGTCCACAGGACGAAGGCGTACAACGCCATCGATGGCACGTACGCGGCCAGGCTCAAGCACATGCGCCTGCCCAGCGCGTCCGCCGTGCACGTGCTCGTCCACTGCATCTTGCACTGGACTGTCGCCGGCCGGCGCGTTCGCGTTTGGCTCAATGTCGTCGTTACTTCAACAGTCCGACGAGACACAACAGAAAATTGTGAAGAAACCAATTATTCTAGAGCTCCCGAGGACTCGCTCTTACCCCTTGGGTCTCGATTAATTGGGTTGGTCCAGGTGCTTCAGGCCAGGTCTACACTTGGTTATGACACACAACTAATGACTTCCATAGTTGGGCGAGCGCATGTCACTCGCAGTGGCGTAGCCAAGGGGGGGGGGAAGGGGGGAAGCTTCCCCCTCCGAAATTGTCGGAAGCTCAAATTTCTTACCGGTAGCTTGGTACCCCTGTTGCAATGTGGCAATTTGTCCGTTTTTCTAAATCTCAACACTGGCGGATCCAGGATTTTTTGACAGGGGGGGGGGCAAGCTCAAAATTTTTTTCGGCTTAAATTTAAATTGGAGAGCTAGATTTCGCGCGTTTGGCGCCGCAGCCCACTTTTTCGCATGTTTTTTAACACCTAAAACAGGCAGTGGTGGTACAAACACACAATTTGTATTTTTGCGGTTCTTTAGGTTGTTTTTAGTTGAACACGTGAGACATTTTGTTCGAATTTATAAAATCGCGCCACAGGCGAAAATTTTCAATCTTAGCTGCCGCATTCCTTAGAATTTCAAGGAATTTAGCATTAGTTGGGGCCAAAAGTGTGCACAAAAGTGCGCGCCGCAGGCAAAAATTTGGGTTTCCCAACCTACATGAACATTGGCGAAAATTTTCAATCTTAGCTGCCGCATTCCTTAGAATTTCAAGGAATTTAGCATTAGTTGGGGCCAAAAGTATGCACAAAAGTGCGCGCCGCAGGCGAAAATTTGGGTTTCCCAACCTACATGAACATTATTTTGTTGGGCAAAACAGTCACATTAGGTCAGCTTGCATCCCTTGCCCCCCTTTACGTGCTTTACGTGCATCTTTATTTTGGATGGGCGAGCTGAAGCACAATATATAGAACCAAAACCTTAGTCCAAACGCAGTCGTCCATACACTACAGCGCCGCAGGCAAACATTTTCAGGTTATGAGTGCGTAAATCCATGGGAAATAGGCCAATATTAGCCCGATTTGTCCCTCTTCCCTCTCGTCTTGGCCCCTTCTGCCCCCTTTGCCTGCCCCCGCGATGTTCTCTGCCCGGAACCACTGCCCCCAGCCCCTTCTCTGCCCCCAACGCCTGCCCCCCCTGCCCCCCTTTGCCGACCACGACAGGTGGGGGCAT
The DNA here is from genome assembly GCA_030248085.1 of Paralinhomoeus sp. GSCO2_6. Lineage (NCBI taxonomy): Eukaryota > Metazoa > Nematoda > Chromadorea > Monhysterida > Linhomoeidae > Paralinhomoeus > Paralinhomoeus sp. GSCO2_6. The sequence continues at coordinate 59,665 of JASAMY010003803.1, forward strand.
GCCCCCCCCCCCCCCCCCCCCCTTTGGATCCGCTAGTGAATCTCAATGCAAAAAATGATGAAACCAACGCTAATGAGCCAAATTTTTGCCTGCGGCGCATGATTTAGCACTTAACTAAGGCAAAATATACCTCTTCAAACAAATGCAACAGGTATTAGTGCACGCATTTTCACGTGTGGCCCATGGTTGTATTGTACTTGTACACAAATGGCAAACGCAGTCGGGGCAAATGAGCGCGAAGCGTGCAGACAGATTATGTCTAAAAGCTTCCCCAGCCGAAATGGCGGAATGTCAAAAAAATTCGACAGGGTAGTACCCCCTGTTTAAAAATAGAGTTTTTGACCGAAATTGGACTCCCCCCCCCCCCCGAAATCAAGTTCTCGCTACGCCACTGGTCACTCGTTGTGGCCACGGAGGACACTTTCTTGGCCGCAGCTGCTCTCTCGTCGGCAGGTTGTCTCGGCTCGCTCTCTCGGCTCTCGGCATGGTGGTCAGCAGGCCGCTTTGTTCGCAGAGACGCTCGAGAAGGCTCGTGTTGTGGCGTATCGCCTCGCGAATGTGGTGCACCGCTTTCAACTAACAGAATCGCCTGTCCTTCGCGCAGTCCGGCCATGGAGTCTTGAAGAGCCTCGAACTCTTGGCGGGAGAACGACTACAAGACGACACCACGTCGTTTTGCAAAGAGAATGAACAGAAGCAATCGAAAACTCGTACCTGAAGGATTGTTTGATTCCATGTGTTTTTTTTCGGTTTTCTCCGCCTTCAACGGGTTCCTCTGACGGGTGTTGTTGGCGTACTGCAGCTTTGCACAGCTACCGTAGTTGAACAAGGCTGAAGATCGGTCGCAAAGCAGACTCTAACGTTAAATGCGAGCTGCCAAATTCAGTCATCCTGGATACTGCCCCCCCCCCCCTCTCCTGGGTCCGCCACTGAATGCGCCCACGTACCTATTGACAGTGGCCACACACATCATGGCCGTACACGCGCGCACGATGTGCAGCGGCAGAAGGAAAAATCACGCCTGCAAATTGCAACGACCTGATACTGAACCGGCGTCGACAACCAAAACACGAAGCGTCTGCCTCCCAGCGCGCCGCGCTCTGATGGCTATCTAACGTACAGGTGGTCTATCTAGACAGGCAGGGGCACTAGCTGACAGCTATAATACCTATAATGCGCCAAAATCGGTCTGGCGAAGCCAGGATTTCGCTTTGGGGGCGAGTTGTCAAGGGGGGCGGGAAGGGGGGGGGGCAAGTCTGCCGCGGATGCGAAACTTTGCATCCAGGGTTGCTCTACGCTTCTCTACGCATTTTCATAACTTCTACGCGTTTTTTAGTTCAAAAGGCTGCGGAAGCTAACAAATTGGATTACATACGTTATAACTGGCATAATATCACCACAGGGACAGAGACATGGCCCGTGCATGTCAATCGGGCTAGGGAGGGGGGAAAGTCCTCTGCTTTCATGTCTATGCCATTGTTGAAGAATCAACAATGTGCTATTCGTGGTTTGAACGTTAAATTAGAAAAATTTCTATCATGTACCTACCTAGTTGGCAAATTTAAATTGACTGACAAAAGAGTTGCTGGACAACACTTCAGATTATAAGCGCTAGAAGCGTTTGCCTACGCGAACCCCTACTCGGTTTTGCAGATCCCATTTGTGACGCGTACAGCCTTCTGACGCGCCTGAGCATTCTCGAATGCGTTTTCAAAGCAGACGGCCAAGCAAGAAACCGCAACCGTCATGGTCAGCAGTGTAACCAAGACTTCTCACGTGAAAAAAAAACAGCGCAGTTCTCATGGAGTGCAAAACGCGTCCATAAAATTTTTCGACCAAAATCCGCACGAATTCAGTATGGCCAAGACAGTGAACCGACACACGGCTCGCAAACTAGTCTAGCTGACTGGCGTATCGTCTACGTTTTCTACTGAAAATCTTCAGTGGTGACTGCAGCGGAATTCTCCTCATGCGAGGACCTTGTGCACAAAGAAAACGCCAGGGTATCCGTCCGAGTACTCCTGGAAGCGCGTGCGCTCCAGCCTCTTCAGCTTTCCCTCCTGCTCCAGCTTCTCCATTCGTTTCTCGAGGTAATAATTGTAGTCGGCCTTGGGGAAGTCCTCCTTGGGAGGCGGTGTGAGGAAAACCTCCCGCGTGCCAATGACCAGCGTGCCACCTGGCTTCACTGGATCCACCAACGCCTGCAGGTGTCGCTCGTCCAGGCAGCCGGGAACGAAGCAGCCTGCAAGCCGAGCCGTCTAGCACCACAATGCGTAGCTTCGAGGGAAATCAGGGTGTACGCGTCAGCGTACAACCCTAATATGTGACGACTTCTCAATGCGGGTTTTTGAATTTTCGATCGCCTATAACTTTTGATTGCCTGAACGGATTTCGGCGCGTTATAGCTCAAACAAACCGCCTTCTTCAGGGGCATCGAACGCGCCATGACGCGTTTCCTTGTTTTGCGGCAAGGGGGCGATACCTCCAAAAATGTTGTGAAAACGCGGGTTTTTTTTTTTCTCTTGTTCTCTGCCACTTTTTTGGACCGCCGCTCCTGAACGCCGCTAGCGATTGGGCTGAAACTTGGCACGGATACGCAGCCTATGGTGGCAATTTCTACCTCAAATGCATTTGCTCCTAGTTGCTTCCAGTCTTGAGTTATGGCCGATTTTGCCCGATTTTTTGGACATAGCCGTTTTTTCAGCCAAAATTTTGTTCGCTATAGGCGCCTCAACCGCTCATCACAGAGATTCGCTATAATGGTGAAAGTTGATGCCCCACACATGTAGTATTTCCCGTTGAGCAAATTTTGCGGCTCCGACGTCCATGTCGCCATAGCCGAATTTTTTTGATAGTTCCGACAAGAGTAAAACTCCAAAAAATGCCATGTAAACCCCCAATTTTTCTTCGATTTTCGTGAACAATACGTCAAGGCGAGTCCTCGGTAATCAATGTCTTGAAAGTTCCATCGCTGGATAATGAGATATGAGCTCCTGAACCTTCAAAAAATGATTTTTTTTTAATTTTTTTTTTAATAATTTTTTTGTTAATGTAATCGGGATGAAACTTTGTAAGCATACGCTGGATGCAATCAGAAATTAATCCCCCAAACGGATTCTTTCTAAATGCCCACAATCTTAAGATCTGGAACATTTAGTAACGTAGGGTCTTGGACAACTAATCGAGAGGTCGCGGGTTCGAATCCCGCTGGCGCCTCTGCCATCTCCTGTAAACCAATCAATACTGCGTTATCCCAGTGTCCTTTCCTGCCCCACCCATGTTGGTCCCACGACTCACCCTACATTTTTTTCAGTTTTTTTCGTTTTTCTTTTTAGATGTTAAAATTTTTTTTGGCTGAGTTCATGAAAGCAGTGAACATCAAGTGCTTGTGTGATGTGCACTCTCATGTGCAACCTCACAAGGCGCGCGCGCACGCACGCACGCACGCACGCACGCACGCACGCACGCACGCACGCGCGCACGCACGCTGGCACTCTCGCACGCACGCACCGACACACGTCCGCGCTCTGGCACGCACGTCCGCACTCTCGCACGCACTCTCGCACGCACGCACGCGCGCGCGGGCGCGCGCGCACACGCACGCACGACCGCATCGATGCACGTCTGCACTATGGCGCGCACGTCCGCACTCTCGCACGCACGCACGCGCGCGCACGCACGCACGCACGCACGCACGCATATACGCACGCACGCACGCACGCACGTACGCACGCACGCACGCACTTTTGTACGTACGTACGCATGCACTTTCGTACGCATGCACACACACACGCACGCACGCCGTAGTTGACCACCATCTTGGCCGCGCAGAGGGCCGCGTAGGACGCGTCCTCAACGAGCATGCTGGTGGTGGTGGCGTCCTCGTGGTCGGGCTTGGGGTAATGAGCGCGTCACGCGCCATACGCTGGTGTTCCGCCCCTGAGTTGTCGAGCACGTGCCACTCGAGTTGTGGTGCCACTCGAGGAGTTGCAGCACGTCCTTGGTGTCCGAGACGTTGCCCAGGAAGGGAGGTGTTTGTAAAGAAATTATACAGTTTGAGAACCTGTACACTGTACACATTTTTAATTTAATACGACGTTTCGGCTACGACACTCGCGCCATAGTGAGGAAGTGCCTATTTGAGATTATTTAGGTGCACTTTTCCTTCTGACACCCTTTTCCTTTCCCTTCAAATCTGCTTACACCCCCCCCCCCAGAATGGTCTCCAACGTCCACCCCCACTTCAAAACCCGGTTACATGTATGCTACTGCGGTAGGGAAACTCACGCCCCTAGTGTGTGTGCCCTTTATTGGCACCTGAAATCCGTACACGCGTGGGTGCACATTTTGTAGATACCAATACGAAAAAACACTGTATTAAGGAAAAATTTGCAGGCAGCTGCAAAAAAGGGGAATATGTGACTCTGTAGACAGAAGTTGAGCTTGAAAAGAAGAAAATGGTATTCACGCATTGCTGAAGTCCACTTTGAAAAACCATTGTATAACAGCATTGCAGTTGACGTGGAGTCCACTTTGAAAAACGATTGTATAAGAGCATACAATGGTATGAACAATCAATTTGCTTGTCACATATTCGGCGTTTTAGCGTGAGCTATTTGGCATATTTCATTTTGGACAGCAGTCATGCTAGCAACATCACTGTTGTCCAGCTAAAAGTGACACACATACAACTCCCCTAAGCACATTGCAGGTACAACTAAAAACCATAAGCGCAACTGGATTCTTGGTGTGGTGTGGTATGTATTTCAAATTTCCATCCATTAACACAACAAATTTCTGTTACGGTGATACAAAAATCAGTTTTCCCGATTCCAGACTGCGCATATGTTTGCAGAATAGAACAATTTGTAGGTATCGTAATTCGAAATGTGATAGAATCAAAATATTCTATTCATTGGATCATCATTTCCAACTTACAAAATATTTCGGTGTCTATGTACGTGCGTGCGTGTGCACACGCGTATCAGTGCATGCGTAGGTAGGTATGCGCTTTTATGCTAAGTGCCACTGAATTCTGTCATCATGAAGTGAGCGCTAAAAACGCCGAATATGTGACAAGCAAATTGATTGTTCATACCATTGTATGCTCTTATACAATCGTTTTTCAAAGTGGACTCCACGTCAACTGCAATGCTGTTATACAATGGTTTTTCAAAGTGGACTTCAGCAATGCGTGAATACCATTTTCTTCTTTTCAAGCTCAACTTCTGTCTACAGAGTCACATATTCCCCTTTTTTGCAGCTGCCTGCAAATTTTTCCTTAATTCAATTGTCGTGCAAATTCAAAAATATTGTAGAATTTGTAACGTGAGCTCACCGACGCAGACGACGGCGTCGTAGTGGTTTGACTTGAAGTGCTGCGAGAGGCTGTCGGGCGCGAGCATCTCGTGCCAGCACTCCGTGAAGATTTTCCTTCTGAATTTCTGCGCAGGTTCGGAAATCGGAGATCAACATAAAGTTTAAATCGGTGGACCGCAACCTTCTTGCGACGTCGAGCATCTTGTCACTGCCGTCGTGACCGTCCATGTTGTGGAAGCCTGCAGCGTTGAGCTCCAGTGCGTCCAAACCTGAATGGTCGCTTTTTGTGAGTGTGTCCACACTAAACCGTTGAATTTTGGAACTATTCTAAGCTATACACGTATTGTGAAGTTGTTGTGACTGTGAGAGCATTTGTTTTCAAGTAAACCTTGACCAGCTCACCAGTCCCAGCGCCCACGACTAGAATGTGGTCTTCCTTGTTTAAATGCTTTTTGCAGAGCTCCGCTAGGTGCTTGTGACCAAAATACTGAAATGTCTGGCTTTGGGAATTTTTGACAATACGTTGGAAAAAATGTCAAAAGAGTACTCGTACCCGGTGTTTGTTGACGGTGTCGTCCTCGTACGTTTTTGCCCACTCGTCGTAAAAGTCCTCCACCTCTTTGGGCGTGACCATGTCGAAGGACGCATGAGGCGCCGTCATTTTCTTTCTCGAACTGTCGTCTCTAGCAGACTGAGACAGAGTATCCGAGTTGCTGTGCAAGAATGCAGGCGGCAGACGTATATAGGTATGTACTCTGAGTTTGTGTGTAGTTGGAGCACGCAGCGGCGCGTCAGATAGTGCAGGTGCAGTTATCGGGTGTGGAAATGTACCATGGGGAGAGAGGCTGCGCTGGGGGAAAACCAGACTCCTAGACGCGAAAGCGCTCGCAACCGACGCTTGCGGCTTGGATGATACACAGACGAGCGGACAGGCGGACGGACAGACACATTGGGCGACGAACGTATGTACCTAGGTACGTCGCGCGCGCGCGCGTGTGTGTGTGCGTGTGTGTGTGTGTGCGTGTGTGTGTGCGTGCGTGCGTGCGTGCGTGTGTGTGGTGATTGATGCTGTAAAAGCGACCTGCAACCTATATGTCAATTTCCGGCTGATTCGTGAAGTGGTAGACTGTTCAATGGGACAAGCAACAACAAGGCAAAGGCAGTGAAACGCCATGAAATTGTCGGTCACCTATTATCACTATGCTCATTTGACCACAATTAGCGGAGTTCTGCACTAATCTGCACCTATTGAGCCCAAGAATTAATCTACGTGCAGATGCATACCGATTGCGCTAACTCATGCGGTCCTGGCAGCCTTCTCTTTATGGGGTAACCTAAACCGGTTCATTCCAGCACCTGGTGCGCAAAGTAGACACCGGCGTCTCCGTCGCAGTGCCGTTCGAAGCGCGTCCGTTCGAGTTTTTTTAGTTTTCCCTCTTTCTCCAGCAGATCCAGTCGCTTCTCGAGGCCGTAATTATACGGCGCTTTTGGGAAACGGAACACGACATTGGCTCTACGCAAACGAAGACGTAGAGGCAGAGGCGCTACGGACGAAGGCGAAGCGAGAGACAAAAGCGCTCTCTTGGCATATACATCAGCAAAGAATTTCTGGTGAATTTTGAGAAACTGGCAAGCCCCCCCCTCCCCCACCACCAGCCTTTGTGTTGTCACGTTCTCTAGCTGGCCGAACCCATCCCCTTCGCCCCCCCTCTCCAAGCCCAAATTTTGTTGGCGGCACCACGCGTCTCATCCAACCGTCATTGCGGCTTTAGCGCCTGCCTGCCTTGCGCCTGCGCTTAGTTCGTAGTACGCCCCTGTGTCTGCCGTCTTTTGCCGTAGAGCCTTTGTCACGTCGTCTTCACCAGAACTCCCGCTGGAGGAGGCGTGAGAGCCACCTCCCGGACGCCGATGAGCAGCTTGCCACCCGCCTTGATTGGCTCCACCAGCGCCTGCACGTGGCAGTCGTCCAGACCGCCAGGCACGAAACAGCCTGTACAAAAAGTCTCACACCTCTGTGTAAAATACTGGTTATGCAATCGCTCTGAGAAGCGTCTGTTGGAATAAGCCACGCAACATCGTCTGCCTTCGTGTTCAGCCTCCCAGTACCCTCCCCGCCACCCCCCCCCCCCCCCAACAGGATTGCAGTGAAGGTGACGGCACTGATGTCAATAGTCAATATTTCAGTGCAGCATTGCATTTCAGCAATTTTAGTGACTGAAATGCACCAGACATGTAAAGTTGTGGCAGAGAATGGGCAAAACTTCAAGAGTAGGAAGACATGGTGGGCAACACAAGAGCACTGCACTACAACAGAGCCAACGAGAGCGCACCGACGCAGACGACGGCGTCGTAGTGCTTGGACTTGGCGTGCTTGGAGAGCTTGTCCGGCTCCAGCATCTCGTGCCAAGTCGCCTTGAAGATCTTCTTCCTGGTCGTTTGAAACCTTTAGTGGTTCTTCAATAACAAACTTAGTATTGTATCATCAATAAAGATCGATCTTCAACAGAATAATAAAAAAAAAAATCAAGATTCGTTTTTATGCCCACTCTCTAGCCACGTCGAGCATCTTGGCGCTGCCGTCGAAACCGTCCATGCTGTGGAAGCCTGCGGCGTGCAGCTCTAGCGCGTCCAGCCCTGAACGGCACCGATTTCGAGTTTTGAAATTTAATTAATTTACAGCAATTTCCACCTGTTCCGGTACCAGCGACTAGAATGTGGTCCTCTTTGTTGAGGTGCTTCTTGCACAGTTCCGCTATGTTCTTGTGGCCCATGTACTAAAACGTGCAGTAGTAGCGCGCCGCTCTCATCTGTGTTCATGCGCACAAAACGGATTGAGAACTGATTGAAGAGGACTGATTTACAAAACGTCAGGCAAGAAAACAAGGCAGCTCAATCGCAACATGCATACATACATATGCATTGCGGCGACGTCAAATTAGAATGCTATGTGTTACACGCCAAGTGCATAAACTTCGGCTTCAGATTCTTAGATACCTACAATAGGCGTTTCAAAACTCAAATTCAAAGGGATACTTCGAATTCACTAACCCCTCGCTTGTTGAGCGAATCGGCTTCGTAGGTTGCCGCGTAGGCGTCGTACACACCTTCTACCCCTTCCGGGGTCACCACCTCAACCGATGGGTAACACGAGGCCATATTCTAAGGGTTTTTCGTAACAACGACACAACACAACACTCAACGAAAAGAAACAACTTGCGGCTAACGCAATGTCTAACTGCAGACAGCGAAAACACGTAGTAGTCTGTATGTAGCTAGCTAGTGGCTAGCAGCTAGCTAGTGTGGTTATCACGTCTGCTACAAATGCATGTAGAAGACGGCTTAACCCCCCCCCCCAACCGACTATAAACACAATTTTCGTACTCTTGTTACAATGCGTTGTTGGTTATGATATTACCTACATAACGCATGTGGCGCACATAACCCTCTAGAAAAATTACTTAAACGGCTCAAGAAGTAACAATTGTGCATTTGCAAAGTGTCAGCAGAAGAATGGTGCACAGCGCAAACAGTGCGTTTACGCGCGCTATGAATCATTGATTTTAACATTTTAAAATGCTTACATAATGTTATGTACACCATATGTACATGTACATACATACATACCTACATGTCATATAGAGCCGTATGGGCGTATTCCGTAAAGCAACGCATCTGATCTGAACAAAGATAAAGAGCTGATACCTATGTGTAGTTCCTTGTCAGTGCAATTCCCCACTTCCGCCATCACTATTTGCGCTCGCAAACGTCGTTCGAGCAACCCAGTTGCACTTGTTGTTGTATGCAAACTTCTCATGCTGATGTGTGCGCCAGGCTAATCAAACCAAAAAATGGGACAAACCAAGAATACTACGCGCAACAACAACAAGGTGTGTCACACGAGCACGCGGGATCACACAAGCTGCTGATTGGAAGTATACATAGCGCAAACGGAACATTTTGATGACCACTGTAGTCTGCTTCGGGGACAATAAAGCTTTCGTTGCACTGTAGAAAACGTGTACACTTTTTGGTGCGTTAGCAAGATACACGACAATATCCGGCACGCACACCTACCTTACGGTAGACGATTCACTGGGTTGGATGCGAGCGAGCGAGCTGTCATGGGCGACACATTCAGCAGAGTCCTCTAATTGTAACGCGAAAAATATGCAAATTTGAGGAACTGAGGATTGAGATACACGGAACAACTTTACTCCTAGATTCAGTAACGCGGCTATCGTACCGTACATACTCCAATAGTGCCACCACCTCACATTCCCAGTAGCGCGCGGATACGTGACCGCTTCATGTTGTTGCCACTTTACAATATGGTCTACAAAGACAGCATGGTTACATTTGTATGGTGTTAGTGCAATACATACACTGGTGGCCCAGCAGGTGCATTCACACCGCTCAGCGACTGCTAACATGTACTTGTATGCCAAAATAAAATCAATGTAATCGATCTCGCCAGAAAAGTTAAAGTTAAGTTCTACACTTCTACACTTCTACACAAAGCCAATAGTGCCCTCCCTTCCATTAATGGCCGAGGCCGATACAATTCAGCTTGGGCACTCCTGGCTGAGAATCTGGCACTCCTGGAATACAGCAGTGGAGCGTGGCGTAGTCCGCAAGGCGTGGACTCCGACCGGAGGCGGGGCGTTCCTGCGGGCAGGGCCCGGCTCCCCCCTGGGGGGTGCCCAGCTCCGGTTTCTGGCCCCCCCACCCGGGGCCCCCCCCGGAAACACCCCCGCCCCCCCCAAAGCAACAACGATGAGGCGTTGGAGGAGTGGGGCATAAAATATCAGGTGGTTTAGGACACGTGCTTACGCATCATTAAGTAAGAATGCGCTCAACAATTGTTTCTCGGCGAAAGACTTCCACTGGAAAAGTTGTCAGCTGGAGGAGGCGTTGTTGTCCTTGTAGAAGTGCGAGTTGACGTAGGAGAAGTTGGCGAAGTTCTCGGGGTCGATGCTCGCGAGCAGCGTCTTGTCGGCCACGGGTGTCAGTACGGCCTTCTCATTCGTGAAGTCCTCGTCGAAGTTCGCGAAGTCGGAGGCGCTTTTCTAAAAACGATTGCATGATGAGAATGCGTGCGTGCGTGCCGGTGCGCGTGAGCGTTCCGGTGCGTGGTGTCTGCGTGCGTGCGTGCGTGCCGGTGCGTGCGTGCGTGCCGATGCGTGCGTACGTACCGGTGCGTGCGTGCGTGCGTGCGCGCGTGCGTGCGTGCGTGCGCGCGTGCGTGCGTGCGTGCGCGCGTGCGTGCGTGCGTGCGCGCGTGCGTGCGTGCGTGCGCGCGTGCGTGCGTGCCGGTGCGTGCGACGCGCACCACGGTCGGCTTGAAAGGCGGCGTCACTTGCTTCTTCTGCAGTCCCTCCCAGTCGACACCGCGGAAGAAGACGTGAGATCGAATGGGTCCGTCTGGACAGTCGGGCATGCCGAGCCGAGTCACGGGGTTGCGATCGAACAGCTGAAGCATCGCCACTTACCAACGTACATTTTACAGCAGTAATCCGGGCGTACGTACATGTATGTACATGTAACCGGGGTTTTGACGTGGGCATTCTGTAGGGGAAGAGGGGCCAGAAGAGACCAAAATAGGGTGTGTGTAGGCACCTTTTAATCAAAGAGATCAAATAATCCTTTAGATAAAAATATTTTATAAGTAGCGCCATTTGGCTGTTTTAGAGCAAAAAATGGTAAACTTGCCGACTGCGGGGGTAGCACTAGCCCCCCCCCCCGGCCCCAATCATACTGTATACTACACTACTTTCAATTTTTCAATTTGGAATGCCAGAAATGGGGTCAACCGGAGGCAAAATGAGATCAATGTGTGCCAAAATGAGACTGACAGACAGGGTTTCCAGAGCAACATAAATACAACGTATTTCTTTCAGATTCTGGAAATGAAGTAAACATGTGCTCAGATGCACTGGTTGCAAAATGTCATCCAAATTTGTTGAGCGAAGCAAAGCGCAAATTCCGTACCGCGCTGAGGCACTTGGCCGCCTCCTTGCCAATAAATTTGGGAAAGTAAGGCCGATCGTTCAAGATCGAGTCAAACAGCTCGTCCTCGCTCTCGCCGTGAAACGGCGACTGGCCAATGAGCATTTCGTAAAGCAGCACCTAAATAGCACCATTTGGATTCACATTTTACCAGCGATTTCTCTACAAGTGCGAACCCCAAAGGACCAGAAGTCGACGGAGTTGCCGTACAGTTGTCCTTTAATGATCTAGAAAGCGAACGGAGGAGTCAACTCGTTTCTTTTTTTTGTTACGCCCGAATGAGTTACGGTACCTCGGGCGCAATGTAGTCGGGCGTACCACAGAACGTGCTGGCCAGGCCCTTTTCGCGGTTCATTTCCGTTTTACACATGCCGAAGTCGGCGAGGTGGCAGTGACCTTGCGAGTCCAATAGAATGTTGTCCAACTTTAGATCCCTGAGATATTTATTGTACGTGAGGATAAGTGCGGAGAACATACCAATGGGCCCGCTAACGGTACCTGTAAATAATCTTGTTCTCGTGGAGGTACTGTAGCGCCAGTAGAATTTCACAAGCGTAGAACTTCGCGATGGTTTCGTCAAACTTTCTGACCGCTTGAATGTGGTGCATCAAATCGCCGCCATTTAAATACTCCATAACGAAGAACAGGTATTCCTGAAAAACAGTCGTAGGCGAGCGAGTGAGTCCTGCCTATAGTATCAGGAAACGCAGGCACGCAGGCACGCACGCAGGCACGCACGCACGCACGCAAGCACGCACGCACACAGGCACGCACGCACGGATGTCTGGAAGCTGCAGAAGAGACGCGTGAGGAAGGGGCAGTCGTTGGCGAGCGTGAGTACGTGTCGCTCGATGAAGGTGCACTCGGTGTCGTCGTCCTCGACGATCACGTCCTTCTTGAGGCACTTGATCGCGAAGAACTCCCCCTGGCCCTTCAGCTCCGCCAGCATCACCTCAATACAGCGACCAGTCTGCGATTAGCGCGTCGCTTCCAATACATATGTGTCCACTGTCCAGCGTACGCGTTTAAAACTCAAAACACTGTAGAAGTGCCGAGCGCAACTCAAGGGCTGTAAAAGCAATGGGCAGGTACGTACACATATGGGTGGGTTAGGCGGTCAGCGTCTATGTGCAGGCAGAGTGCAAACATTGACGCAGGAGAGTGCATGTACCTTGCCGAAGCTGCCCTTGCCCAACACCTTCGTGAAGTTGAAGTGGCTCAAGGTGTACTTGCTGTTTTTGCCGTCGTCTGTCGAGCTGAAGAACTCCCACAAATGTCACGTGCTTTGCACTTTTAAAGCTACACAAAGTATACAACGCACGCGCTGTCGTTGTCCATGCCTTCGACGCTGTACATCTTCTTCCGAAACATTTCTTTGAACTTGTCTGTGACCCTGCAACGTCGGCGGGGCGCGTAGTGCGTACAGCATTGGGCCTTTCAATCCAACGCAATGTAATGCACGTATACATACCGTAAATCCTCCGATAGATCCCCTCCAATAGTGCCCAGGGGACGGCAAGGTTGAAAGTATAGTGCCGCCCCCTCCATTAGTACCCCCCCCTCCAATATTGCGGTCGAATAAAAAAAGGTGGAAAGAATAGTGCCCCGGGCCCAGGGGGCCCGGGGCACTATTCTTTCCACCTCATTCTTTTCACCTGGATGGGAACGTACACCGAGAATGAACGGTGTACGTTCCCATCCAGTTTGCTGCGCTTTCAATGCAACGTGCGTGCGTGCTCAATCGACGCCACACAGACCCTGCGTCGGGACCGGCTGGACCAAGGGGAGTGCTGAGCGGCCTCTGAAGGGCGGGGGCGGCCTCGGCCGGCGTCTGCTGCTGGACGGGCATGCTCTGATGACCCACGGCGCCCCTCTTGATGTCCATCAGCGCCTCGGAGAGCTGCTTCTGATTGACGCCGCACAGGTTGGGCACGAGCTTGATGCAGCGGTGGTGGCAGTTCATGGAGCAGACTGGAACGAACCACAATTTGCGATTGGGACACAGAAAGAGCTTGCAGTGTGGTTGCAACTTGCAAGGCGAACAATGGCGAACGAACATCAATAAAAGTCGAACATGAGAGTGACGTAATGCAGTTTACAGCCGATTGAAGGCTTGGCTAATGCACTAGCTGTCTCGGTTTGAATTGGGAAATGCGTGACGGCTACATCCTTTTGGTAGAGCCTTCTCGCGCGGAATACGATTGCACAAATTACACTATCCGTCCACCCCCACATCACAGCGGTTTCACTGTTTGCACTCTTTACCTTCACACTTGACACCTTGAGCAAAGAGTCCGTAGAGCAGAGAGCCGCAGTGATCGCAGAATGTAAACGTCTTGAAATTGTGCGTCCGAAACCTGTGTGGAATGTCGATCTTGAAACGCTCCTTTAGCATCTAAAACTTTCAAAATTTTTACAATAAATCTTAAATAGACTTTCGAGTGCGCGCCGACCATAGTGTCGCTGGTGTTCTTGGCCGAGCCGGGACACTTGCTGAGCGTCATCTCGTGGCACTTCTTGTGGCAGGCGCATCGACACAGCTGGCACTGGTAGCCTTGCTTGTTCAGGCCCCTGGACGCGGTCCTTCCAGGTCCGTCCGTCTCTCGGTGCCCACGCACGCGCTCACCAGAGGAACTCGGAGCAGATGGAGCAGAAGCTGGGCTGTCGGAAGAAGGTCGCGACGAACTGGTGACCGCGGATCTCGTGGACGCGCGCGTGCCGGACGGCGCCGCGCCGCCGCTGCAGGCCTGCCGCCGCGGCCGCGTCGAAGTCGGCCGCGACCGCCGACGTCGCCGTCGCCTCTCCCCGGTCCGCCTCGACCGTCGACGCGGCCGACGAGGCGGTCGACATCGCCGGCGTCGTCGCCTCTGCAAACGGCCGATCCAGGGAGATCTGGGCGTCCTCCTCCGACCCTTCGAGCGACCGAGAACCTTTCTCCGCCCGTGCCCGGCCAACGTGCTTCTAATTGGGCGGAATGCCGCGGCTAGCGGAGGCGCTAATTGACGCCGACTCTAATTGTGAGCGACGGGAGAGGGAGCTTCGGTCGACTCTCTCCCTACCCGAGCTAGTCGGTCGGAAATTCCGGCAGAAGATGCGACAGGGGCAGGGGTTCTGGGAAGGGCCGAGCAAAGGCCCTCTCAGTGGCTTCTTCTTCTTCTCATTAGCGAGATTAGTGGGCTCGTCCGCCGGCCAGCCGACAGCGAGGTTGGATCATTCGATTCTCATGCATCATGCAGCGTCGACGAAATGGGGGGGGGGAACGACGAAGGGGAGCCGCGCCTAAGACGCCAATAAATCGCCGCTGCACTGCTAGAGAACGCAACGTGTCTCGCGTCCCACCCGCCAACCCGGCTAGTGCATACAAGTGCAACAAGGTGGTTTTAGTACACGAAGAAGCCAAATTAGGCCGAGGGATGGGTAAAAAGGGCCGGCCGGCCGGCCAGGGCTAAACGAATGGCTTTAGGATGCGCCGACGACGTCGGCTCGCCATCTGCCGCGGCCGTCGCCGGTGGAACAAATTAGTGAGCTGCGCAGGCTGCTGGAACGTCGGCGCATCCGCCACTGGCGAGAGAAAGAAGAAGACCCGAGACAACAGAAGGGCCCAGAGAGTAGAGTACGGACTCGTATAGTGGTCGAGCTGCTTCTTGGGTCCCGTTCGTCATTGTCACCTTTCCCTTCGCTCACACTCAGCCGGCTGCGGTGGGTCTCAGGCTCCTAATTTGAAGGCTGGCGGGCGGAGAATCGACCGCACTGTTGCGAGGGCGGCCGGCTGAAAGTTCTTTACGAGCTCGAAAAACGCGTGGAGGGTTGCGCTGGAGGAAAAGCTCGAGCTCGAGGTTTCGCCGCCTCTCGCGCGCCCGTCGTTTCGATTAGGAGGCCCAGGACCGGACGACGGGGTGGCGGCACTCGAACGAAACGGCCCTATTCCCCCAGTCCTCCGGCACGCGGCGGTGGTGCAACTGACGCCGGCCGCCGCGTCCCCGCCGGTTATGACGGATCGTCGGCGGCCCCGGCCGCCGTCGACCGAAAGCGAGCCGATCCATTCCACAAGTGCTGCTGGCCGGCTGGCTGGACTTTCGCGTGGGCACCGGTGGTCGCGCTTGAGCGGCTGTCCTCGCAACCCACGCGATGATCAGCGCCAGCCGCCGCCGCGCAAAACGACCCACCGAAAGCAGCTGGAACGGCCCGGTGGACAGTCTAATCGTAATTGGAGAGTGAAAGCGCCCCCACCACTGCCCCGATCTCCCATGTGCAGGGCTGGACGTCGGTCGGATGATGAGAGATGAGAGTGTACGTACCGGAACAGGCTCGAGCAAGATGGAGCGAGCGTAGCGTAATACTGCGCACGAATGCGGAATGTCCCACACGCATACCTTTAACCGGGTCTGGAAGAGTGGGGGTCGGTAGATGGGCGAATTCTGGGGGGGGGGGTAGGTGGCCATTTTTTGAGTTATACTGGTACTTTTTGGTGAAAAAAGGTATAAATAGGGTCTAAACAGTGTTATTTAGCTATTTTATGGTCGAATAGCACTGAAAAGCACTGAAATACACCAACATTTAACTCACTTTTATCGTCTTAGACAGGGTGAAATTTTCTTGGGAAAATTCTGGGGGGGTTGTTGGATGGGTGTTGAAAAATAGTGGGGGCAGGATGCATCCCCCACCCCCCACCCCCCCAGTTACAGGTATGTATGCCCACACGTGGGGAACTCGCTTTGTTCTCGTATTAGCGTGATTCTCACCGTGGTCCAGCACGCAGTTTGTAAGTCACTGAATTGGCTCTGCAATCCTCTCGCTCGCAGCTGCTCCTTTAGAAACCCATTCTAAGAGGAGAACACTCGCTAAATGTCCCTCGAACTACGTTGTCTGTCTCTGTGTAGAATTCCGACAAAGGAGGGAACCCATGCCGCGAACTGCATGCGTAGAACTCGTTAAGCGTGATGGATGGGGGATGTGGAAGAGACGACGCACCTGGATTAAAGACGCGCACTTGAGCGAGCACGCGCCCGGTGGGCTTGAGGTTGACCCAGACGTGCGTGACGCGGTCCTCTTTGCACTTGCTGACCAGGTCGTGCAGTCGCACCACCGCCTCGGAAACCGGCCGCGACTTGCGGATCACCACCACCTATATGTGTAAGCACAAGAATACCTAGGTACATGTAGGTACCTATGTATGCCAATCTGGCGTTCAGAACAAACAAACGTGCCGATGACACACTCCGGGAGAGTGACGAATCTAGTGGAAAAGTTTTTGGCAATTTTAAGCGAGTGTATGTGTGTGCCTAATTGTCCATCCAATAGGGCCCCGCTCAAACAGTACCCAGCCAAATTATACCATACACTCACCACAGTAGCGGAAGGAACAACAGTGCCTCCCCCCCCCCCCACCCCTCCAAACGTCCCTGGGAGCACCAATGGAGGTTAGTTCGCTTTAGAGGGCCTCTGCTCAGTGCCTCTACTCTTGCGTTCGTAATTGCAAATCGAAGGTCGAGATTGTAGCCTCTCTCCAATGGTGCCCTTCAACATGATGCCCGCGGGTAGCCTAGCGTTGAGTAGGTACCCCGGGATACTATTGCAAAAAGTACAGTAGTACAGACGCAGGAGCTCACATTGCTAGGATTGGAGGACTCCTACATATTTCTCACACTCTCAAAAGAAAACTGCATACTGTATGGTGGAAGCAATGCATCAGACCTGCATGACGCGTCCAGGGTATACGTGAGCGTCAAAGCACTTGTTCCACCCTGGAAACAGTGTCTTCTTCTTTTGGATGAGCCTCGCTTGACCTGCGCAGGTTGAACAGCTGATGTGCTATCGCACGCACGCACGCACGCACGCTCGCTCGGTCGCACGCACGACGCACGCACGCGCACACGCACGCACGCACGCACGCTCGCACGCACGCACGCACGCTCGCTCGGTCGCACGCACGCGCACACGCACGCACGCACGCTCGCATGCACGCACGCACGCACGCACGCACGCACGCACGCACGCACGCACGTACTCTTAGTATCATACATACCGTTGACCATGAGCCTCTCCTTGACATTCACCGCAAACTCAGGAATTTCATCGGTGTTCTCGTTTGCTTCCGCCTCCTCGACGAATTCGGCGCGCAGCATCTTCATTCTGATGAAGGCGGCCGCTTCCGGGTTGCTCGTCCCCTCCATGATTTACTCTC
Organism: Paralinhomoeus sp. GSCO2_6; assembly: GCA_030248085.1. NCBI lineage: Eukaryota > Metazoa > Nematoda > Chromadorea > Monhysterida > Linhomoeidae > Paralinhomoeus > Paralinhomoeus sp. GSCO2_6. Next base: position 77,174 of record JASAMY010003803.1, read on the forward strand.
TTGAAACTCCCCTGAGGAGTTCCAACGTGTGACACTGCGGGCGGAATCGGTTAGCCGTTATATTGGCCTCTACGCATATGAATATTGCATCGAAAGCGCATATTGACCCTCCAAGAGTGCGGCCGCGCATTCCTGCCAATAGAAGAATAGTCAGCAGGGGCGGGGGTGCTGTTCTGCTAGAGCAACTGTCACAGTGACGCCCCGATACTTCGGGCGTCTGTGCGTATGTACACACGTACGCACGCATCGTTTGTCGACGTGCCGCCTACGCACCTACCTATACAGGTCGAGCAAAGAGGTGAAGCGCGGCCCGCCCCACTGCCGGAGAGAATAAATCGGGACTGGCTCGGATTGGATGGAGGGGATAAATAGGCTGTGTGTTCCCCAATGATGCGCTCCATAAATCTCTCGGCCTAACAACGAGAAGAAATTTTAGGGTCCCGTCAGGAGAAGATGAAGACGGCGCGAAAAGCGTTTCCTCGCGAGCTGTAGCAACTCTGGCGTTTGCAGCGGAGCAGAGCCGTCAGGCCGACTGCTGCACAACCGGCGGATGTCAACAAAGCGGGACGCGACGACGCGACGGAACCTGACGGACTGGTCCGCGCGATCTTTCGCATTGTGTATCCCACCAACAGACACTCGTCGACGCACACACCGACGCACGCACGCACGCACGGACCTAACTAAGCTACGCCGCCGCACTGACGCACTGTGTGTGACAAACGAAACGAGCCATGTTCGGCCCAGGCGTTCGTCGAGTCCGGCCGGGGGGCGGTGGGGGCTAAAAACGGGCTTTTGGTGGCTGTGGGGCCCGCCGCTCGCGCGCGCGCGCGGTCGTCTCGCTAATAAGGACGCACCGCTCTCAATTTCGCCCGAGGGCCGAGGAGAAGCCGCCGCTGGAATTTCTGGGGCACTGGCGTTGGTCGGCCACAAGTGCTCCGTTGATGGGGGGAGGAAGCGGCGGACAGGAGAGGGCATGTCAGAGCGGGGGGGGGGGGGAGCAGGAGGGAAGGGGCAGAGCCGCGAACGAAAAGGATTCAAGCGGGGAAATTGCGTCGTTTCCACTGCCGGTGCGCGCGCGCGACACCGACACAGCGGCGCGCTGACTCGCCCTCGCGTCCGCCGGTCCTGATGAAAGCGACGACGCCCCCCGCCCCCCGCCGACTTTTATTCAATTCAATTCGAGTTTAATCGACGACTGTTCCACCGAGAGGAGGGAAACGAAGGCACTCGAGCTGCTGACCCAATGAAGAGATCAAACGGCGAAGCACAAAATACGTGCTCGCTCACCGAAACAATACACTTGAAACAAACGCATAAATCTGAAGTTCAAGCAGCGTCAGTTGATCGATTACACAAATTTCGGTGAAGATCCCGTCGAGAATAGAAATTTCGGTTCGTGGTACAGTGGACCGCACAAACGCTTGACTTTTCACTTGTGCAACATACACTTGGCATTACATTGCCATTGTGCTAGTGTTACCACATGAACGTTGAAAAACATGTAGCACAGGGTGCTTTTCATTCAAACCCAAAAGAAAATGCCACTCAACGCAGTCAAAGAGTATCGCATTCAGAAAGCAGCTGTGAGCAAGCGAACTATCAATCAGCCGGTTGCTAAATCTGTCTTTCTTTACTCGGTAACCGAGACCTGGCCGAAACCCAATTATACCGCCGCAAAGTCAAACAGAAAATTGTCTGCGCGGCGCGGTCCTAGCGGGTGGAATCGATGCAGCGAAAGTGGTTAGCTTCAGTTGCCTGCGTTGTCAACCGTGCGACGTAGAATTACAGAACTACTCGAGGTAGTTTAATTAAAAATTACGTCAAAATGTAAATTATGAATGTAGTTAGTCTAGAAATATAGTTTAAATTAAATAAAAATAGGTACACATTATGTGTAGGTACCCATGTGCGAGGGCAGTGTTACTCGTCTAAAAGTAGATCTCTGGCACGTGCGACAAAAAAAAAACGAAAATTTCGTGAACGATTCATAAGCCAGTAAGAATGGGAAATTAATAATTACTGACTTGCGGCTGCAACAATCGATTGGTTTTGCACCCCGCATCTACTTACAAATGCGCCTTGCGTACGTGTGTGTTTGTTTGTATGCTTCGAGTAAACTCGCGAACCGCTTGACGTACGTGGACGCGCATGGCTCGATCGAATGCTCGCGACCCCGAGATGGTCATGGGCAAGGTCGATTTTTGATATGCATATTTATACCGTAGTTATGGCGCATTTTCAAAGTTTGCAGCACAGATTAACACTACCAAACAAATTGCACATGGATGAATTGTATATCAAAAGACTCGCCTCGACGTCACGAGTCATTTGCACATGCTCCCGCATAATTATGCAAATGAAAATTATGCAAATTATGCCAATTCACAATTTCGCAATTTCACCCACATGGGTGATGTTGCGTGGTCAGTTGACACCTTTTGGCAGCAGGTCACTGCTAAAAGCGGCTAGCTGGGCCAAGTGCCTCCCTCCGGGGAGTGGGTGAAAGCCCCAACTGCTTTTTGAAAAAAATACTGTAAATGTGTAACATTGTATCTTGCGTAATTGGAAAATGGAAAATAAACTGCGCATTGATGAATTGCATATCAAACGACTCGGCTAGACGTCACGAGCACTGTATGTGTTGCAACGCACGCATGCAAGCACGCACGCGCGCGCGCGCATTGGCACGCACGCATGCACTCACGATATATATATATATATATGTATGTAGATGTAGATGTATATATATATATATGTGTATATATATATATATATATATATATATATATATATATTTATATATTTATATATATATATATATACATATATATACATATCTACATATATATGGATATATGGATATATATACATGCACGCACGTACGCACAGGCTTATGTCGAAACATACGTACACGCACGCACGCACGACGCACGTACACGCACGCACGAACGCACGCACGCTCGCACGCACGCACGCACGCACGCACGCACGCACGCACGCATGGTCGCACGTACACGCACGCACGCACGACGCACGTACACGCACGCACGAACGCACGCACGCTCTCAGGCTCGCACGCACGCACGCACGCACGCATGGTCGCACGTACACGCACGCACGAACGCACGCACGCTCGCACGCACGCACGCACGGTCGCACGTACGCACGCACGCACGCACGCACGCACGCACGCACGCACGCACGCACGCACGCACGCTCGCACGGACGAACGTACGTACGCACGCACGCACGCACGCACGCACGCACGCACGCACGCTCGCACGCACGCACGCACGCACGCACGCACGCACGCACGCACGCACATACGCTCGCACAGAGGAGCACAGGATTTGGGCCAATTTCTGTCAATGGGGTGAACGCCCATCACGATCAACAGAGCAGCAGTGAATTTGGCGCCCCCAACTGTCAACAGGGTGAACGCCCATCACGATCAACAGAGCAGCAGTGAATTTGGCGCCCCCAACTGTCAACAGGGTGAACGCCCATCACGATCAACAGAGCAGCAGTGAATTTGGCGCCACCAACTGTCAACGGGGTGAACGCCCATCACGATCAACAGAGCAGCAGCGAATTTTGCGCCCCCAACGGTCAACGGGGTGAACGCGCATCACGATCAACAGAGCAGCAGTGAATTTTGCGCCACCAACTGTCAACGGGGTGAACGCCCATCACGATCAACAGAGCATTAGTGAATTTGGTACCACCAACTGTCAACGGGGTGAATGCCCATAGTGATCAACAGAGCAGGAGAGAATTTTGGCGCCACCAACAGTCAACAGGGTGAACGCCCATCGCGCACCTGCTTGCACAGCATGATCATGTCGACCATCATATGCAAAATCAGTTGCTTTATTCCTTAACATACACATGGCGGCCAAAGGCCGCATGCGCCTCTAGTCTACTTACAAATGCGCCTTGCGTACGTGTGTGTTTGTTTGTATGCTTCGAGTAAACTCGCGAACCGCTTGACGTACGTGGACGCGCATGGCTCGATCGAATGCTCGCGACCCCGAGATGGTCATGGGCAAGGTCGATTTTTGATATGCAAATTTATACCGTAGTTATGGCGCATTTTCAAAGTTTGCAGCACAGATTAACACTACCAAACAAATTGCACATGGATGAATTGTATATCAAAAGACTCGCCTCGACGTCACGAGTCATTTGCACATGCTCCCGCATAATTATGCAAATGAAAATTATGCAAATTATGCCAATTCACAATTTCGCAATTTCACCCACATGGGTGATGTTGCGTGGTCAGTTGACACCTTTTGGCAGCAGGTCACTGCTAAAAGCGGCTAGCTGGGCCAAGTGCCTCCCTCCGGGGAGTGGGTGAAAGCCCCAACTGCTTATTGAAAAAAATACTGTAAATGTGTAACATTGTATCTTGCGTAATTGGAAAATGGAAAATAAACTGCGAATTGATGAATTGCATATCAAACGACTCGGCTAGACGTCACGAGCACTGTATGTGTTGCAACGCACGCATGCAAGCACGCACGCGCGCGCGCGCATGGGCACGCACGCACGCATGCACTCACGATATATATATATATATATGTAGATATGTATATATATATATGTGTATATATATATATATATATATATATTTATATTTATATATATATATATATATACTATATATATACATTATCTACATATATATGGATATATGGGTATATATACATGCACGCACGTACGCACAGGCTTATGTGGAAACATACGTACACGCACGCACGCACGACGCACGTACACGCACGCACGAACGCACGCACGCTCGCACGCACGCACGCACGCACGCACGCATGGTCGCACGTACACGCACGCACGCACGACGCACGTACACGCACGCACGGAACGCACGCACGCTCGCACGCATGCAAGCACGCACGCACGCATGGTCGCACGTACACGCACGCACGAACGCACGCACGCTCGCACGCACGCACGCACGCACGCACGCACGCACGCACGCACGCACGCGCGCACGCACGCACGCACGGTCGCACGTACGTACGTACGTACGTACGCACACGCACGCACGCACGCACGCACGCACGCTCGCACGCACGCACGCACGCACGCACACGCACGCACGCACGCACGCACGCACGCACGCACGCACATACGCTCGCACAGAGGAGCACAGGATCTGGGCCAATTTTCTGTCCAATGGGGCGAACGCCCATCACGATTAACAGAGCAGCAGTGAATTTGGCGCCCCCAACTGTCAACAGGGTGAACGCCCTTCACGATCAACAGAGCAGCAGTGATCCGTGTCATGGTCAACAGGGTGAACGCCCATCACGATCAACAGAGCAGCAGTGAATTTGGCGCCACCAACTGTCAACGGGGTGAACGCCCATCACGATCAACAGAGCAGCAGCGAATTTGGCGCCCCCAACTGTCAACGGGGTGAACGCCCATCACGATCAACAGAGCAGCAGTGAATTTGGCGCCACCAACTGTCAACGGGTGAACGCCCATCACGATCAACAGAGCAGTAGTGAATTTGGTACCACCAACTGTCAACGGGGTGAATGCCCATAGTGATCAACAGAGCAGGAGAGAATTTTAGCGCCACCAACAGTCAACAGGGTGAACGCCCATCGCGC